>PVKN010002916.1:0-39940 GCA_004027915.1 Capromys pilorides
TTATTTGACCAATCTTACATACCTATATCTATTAATCTGAAAAGATTTGATGATGAAGATATGTAATACAACCATTGTTAAATTTTTGTTCTTGTTTTGAGATTCTGTACTATATGTACTCTTGCTTGTTACTGTTTTTAAAATTAAAAAAAAAAGAAACAAAAAAAAATTCTGCAACAGATTGGGTTAGATCTAACTCAAGGCTTTGGTGCTGGTTCCTACTCTAGAATTGGCTCAGTAGATACAAAAGGTGGTCACGGCATTAGGAGATTGCATGGGTGCCTCATGTCATGCCTGTATTGGGAGCACCAATGTGCATGCTAAGGTGCAGAAGCTGCAGATGGAAGCTCCCCATATCATCATGGGAACCCCTGGCCACATGTTTGATATGCTTAACCACAGATACCTGTCTCCCAAATACATCAAGATGTTTGTGTTAGACGAAGCTGATGAAATGTTAAGCCATGGATTCAAGGACCAGATTTATGACATATTCCAAAAGCTCAACAGCAACACCCAGGTTGTTTTGTTGTCAGCTACAGTGCCTTCTGATGTGCTAGAGGTGACCCAGAAGTTCATGAGAGGTCCCACTCAGATTCTTATCAAGAAGGAAGAGTTGACCCTGGAGGGTATCCGCCAATTCTACGTCAACTTGGAACAAGAGGAATGAAAGTTGGACATGTTATGTGCCTTGTATGAGACTGTGACCATCACCCAGGCAGTCATCTTCATTAACACCCAAAGAAGGTTGATTGGCTCACAGAGAAGATGCATGCCCGAGACTTCACTGTCTCTGCCATGCATGGAGACATAGCCCAAAAGGAATGAGATATGATCATGAGGGAGTTCCAGTCCGGCTGCAGTAGAGTATTGATTACCACTGACTTACCCGCCAGAGGCATTGATGTGCAGCAGGTTTCTTTAGTCATCAACTACGATCTTCAGATGAACAAGGAAAACTATATCCACAGAATCAGTTGTGGAGGCCACTTTGGTTTTAAGGGTGTAGCTATTAACATGGTGACAGAAGAAGACAACTGGACTCTTCAAGACATTGAGACTTTGTACAACATCACCATCAAAGACACGCCCCTCAATGTTGCTGACCTCATCTGAGAGGGCAATTGTACTGCTTAGCCCCAACCAGAGTTCAACCTTGGGTGGCTGAGGAGCAGCTGAGGGTGGGGGTAGAGGAGCCAAGGGATGGACATCTTGTCATTTTTTTTTCTTTTGCTTTTTTTCTTTTGAATAAATGTCACTTTTTGGGGCAAAAAAAAAAAAAAAAAAAAAAAAAACCTATGGAGAGCAGACAGGGATATTATTCAAGAAAGCAAGAATCAAACTGAATATAGAAAGCCAGACAAAACGAACTTCATGCTGCCACATATGTAGCTAACTGTTGTTTCAAAAATTGGTATAAATCTTGAGAAAAAGCTTGAACTTTATAGCCTGTGGAATTATTACCCAACACTATTGCATTTAGATTCTAAGGGAAATGGTAGCCCCAAACCAATAGTTGATTTATCCAAGGGAAGTACAATCATCCCAAGGGAAATCTGCACCCTTCGTGTCAGAGCCAATGCCAATTCCGACACTTCCCTGCTGACAGCATCTTGCTTTTGCATGGGGCTCTTGTGATTTGATGTCTGCATTTTGCCTCTCAAGAGGACTCTGTACTTTTCAGGTAGACCAGATATTCCTTCAGGTGTTCATGTGAAAATCAGGTCTCCTGTTCCTCTGTCCTCCGTGCACCAGTGTCTAACTCAATCCTGATACGTGGGCATGTGGAGTCCTGCACCAACTTGTTGGTTGCTCTCCTGGCTCCCTTGAGAGGAGGATCAGAGTCAACAGCTATAGCTAAAGGGGATTGTCTTTAGTGCCTGCTCCCCAGGAACCCAGAGATCACCAATAGGATCCACTGTTCCAGCTCAGCTACTGAAGCAGAAGGCACATGAGTTCTGTGCCATGGCCAAACACCATACTACTGTGGGTGCTCAAGGAAAAGCATGCCCACAACTAGGAGGCTGAGGCACTTGTGCAGTCTTTAATGTGGGGAGCTGGATTCTGCAGTTCTGACAACTGGAAGGATCCCTAGCCATCGCTAAATGATGCAGGTTGCAAAAGCCCAGCACATGCAGGAAGGAAGCAGTATTGGGTAGCTGCCCTGTGGAATCACACTCCACAATCACAAGGACGTAATGATCTTTCCTGGATTTCAAGATTCTTGAGCTCAAAGGTCTATCACAGTGCCAAATGATCTGTTCATCTATGTGTTTACAGAGTCCCTCACTTGTCCTCTATAGTGAGACCTGCTTCAGGAACCACTGAAGAGGTCGTGTGTCTTACTGTCTGAGCAGAAAACTCCTGTCTGCTATGCCCTTACTAATCATTACTCCATGACATACTTATTAGGTCAAAAGAACCAGAGGAAACTCATCTGAGAGACATGTGGGATAAGATCAGAACCAACTGGCAGGTAGGATAAACTTAAACCCCATCATAGATGTCACTTAGATGGATTCTAGGAAGGTATATTTGGATCAGTTATCCATGGATATAAACAGATGGCATCTCTCCTCTCCCCATCTCCACAGTGTGTTTTCTCTGATGCAAGACCATAGGGGCAGATACTCCAAGGACTGACCTCATCCTCTGTTGCACAGTTTTCTGATTATTGAAAGCCAAACCCAGCACCCTACATCACTCCATTATCATAGACTGGCACGCCCCCTGAAGGTCAAGGCAGGAAGAGGGAAGAGTCATACAGAACCAATTTCAGGACCACCCACTCCCTGGAACAGCTCAACTACCTGCCTCTGCCTGAGATGGCAGCAAGGGCAGTGAAACTTAAGAGATCCTCCTTCATTCAAATACACTACTGAGAGACTTTAAGCTGCAGGAAACATCATTCAATTGCATAAAGATAATTGCTTTCAAGTATGCTTAGCAATCTTGAAAGGTCCATTTCCATAGTTCTTGTACATGACCAGGCTGGTTATAAGATTTTCATCTCTAGAAAAGGAGATCTTTTAAGAACCAGCTCATCTTAGTTCACCTACTTTGAGTTGCAGGATTTCCTTAGAATGCAGGGCTGGGGAGATAGCTTGGCAGTCTAATGCCAGCTTGCCAAGCACAAGGACTGGGGTTTGATCCCTGGTACCACATGCTATGCTGATCCCAGAACTCAGAGAATGATGTGTCAGTCACAGAAACTGGGCTCGGTGGCACATGTCTCCCTAGTGGTAGGGCGGTTGCCACAGGAGAATCACTATGAGTCTGGGCTGCATAGCAAGACCCTACATCAAATAAATAGATAGTAGATAGATAGATAGATAGATAGATAGATAGATAGATAGATAGATAGATAGATAGATAGATAATAGAACACATCATGTCTCTCCATAACTGATACTTCCACTAATCCATGCTGGCCCTGCCCTACTCTTAGTACTTGATTAGCTAGACATTGTTTAATAGCTCAACTCCCCAATTTAGAGTCTTATCATTGCTGTCTTCCCAGTTACTCTGATTCCACCCACTGTTGACCTTCTTGGTCCTTGTCTGACTCCTATGGAAACCTGTTTCCAGAGCAAGAGCCACCTTGGCCTTGGGTACTCATGTCCAAAACTCATGCACTCTGCCTCTAATCTGGTCCTCCACCTACCTCTCCCCCCACCCCGTTTTTTTCTCTAGCCATCTCTATCTTTTCTACTCCTACCTAACACTTCCTTGGTTCTTCTATCCTTCTTTTATTACATACTATCCTCTGGAAGAATTTGTCTGCTGGCCTGGTTTGGGTTTTCACTTTCTCTCCTGAGTTTGCGATCTCTTTATGACCCACCTTCCTCCCTTGACTTTTCTTATCCAGAATGTGGTCCGTGGACACCAGCACCAGCACCACTCAAGGTTTATGGGAGCTGCAGAATCTCAGGTAGCACCCAGACCCACTGAATCAGAACCCACCCCTTGTCAAGATCCCCAGGTGATATCTGCCTCTTAAACACTGAGCAGTTCTTCCTTAAGTTAGATGACTTCTTCAAACCCATCATCAAGAGTGTTTTGCCCCAATTATATCCCCAGCAACCAGGACTGTGCCTGATAAAGAGCCGACATTCAATCTACATGAACAGAGTGGATCGATTTCCGGGCTTTCCCTTGATGCCATATTGTTATATTCTCTTCCAAGAGATGTTCTGACTTATCTGTGGCACCCACTCCATTGGTCAACTTCTGTCTTCACTTTCTTTTTCTCCTCTTCCTTTGCATGAGGATAAGACAGTCTGGCAAGTGGGAAAGAGGCTTGCTAAGGTTGGACCCCACTGAAGGTGTCCTAAACTATGTGATTTGTTCTGGTGAGCTGCAAAAAGGAGCTTCTTCATAGACAGAGAAGATATCACCTTCCCCTGGGTGCCCTCACTCCCTCATTCATGTCTCGAGCATAATAAGGCCTTGTACACTGCTTGGAGGCTCCGCTGGATCATCTCCTTTCAGACATGATTAATTCTGGTTCCCAATAACATGAAACCTGAGATCCACTTTGCTACTGCCTCCTCTGTCCCTTTGTTAATTAAATGTGCGTATATGAAAGGCCAATAATAGGCTAGGGGAGGAAGAAGACATAAAACACGGAAAGAAATAACTTGTGCCCTCAGGGAGCTTATGAAAGCCACAAATCATGAGGCACCGGGTCCTCCGATGCCTGCGTGGTGGGTGCATTTTCTTTGATCACAGTGCACACTGTCATGTGAATGACAGCAAAGTTAGATTGAGACCCTGCCTGGACAGAATCAAGCCAAGCTTGAAAGATTGTCAGAGCATGATTACAAAGGGGGAGGAGGAGGGAGACTCAGCTCAGAGATAAAAGCTGACTGCACTGCTGAAGAGGAGGACAAAATGAAGAGGTAAGGAAAGGAAAAGGAAGAGGGGAGAGAGAGAGAGAGAGAGAGAGAGAGAGAGAGAGAGAGAGAGAGAGAGAGAATGAGAATGGAGGCAAAAGAATGGCTTTTGCAGTTGTTATGGTTTGTGTCTAGGTGTCCCTCCAAAGCCTCATGCAGTCATGGGGCAGCTTCTGGATTTTGCAATTGATTATTATGGGTGTGGGTGCTGCACCTCCCCTGGGGCAGGTGATTTGCATTTCAATGTAAGGGAGGAAGAGAAGTTAGCTGCTTGAGCTTCTGCTACCTCTGCCTTGTTCTCTTGCTCTTAGCTGTTGCCATGAAAGGTTGCTCTCTGCCATGTGTCACTCTGCCTTGGAGCTAGCTGAATATAGACTGAAACCTCCAGTGACTGTGAGCTAAATAAACCTTTCCTTCCTTCATTTTGAGTGTTGGGTATTTGTCCCAGCAGCAACAGAAGAGTAACTAAGACAGCAACCATAAAAGTTTTTCACACTAAAGCCTTTAGTACATATATATCTGTATAAAAACCCCTCCACCTCACAGTTATTTAGTAAGCAGGTAAGGACATTCAGGCTGGTCACACACAAGCTGTTGGTTCAGCGGTCACCTGATGTCAAGGGTAGGCGGCTCTGATCGTATCTATGCACACCAAGGGGAGCCTACTTGGCAGGACCCTCCCATGCTGGCTCCATTCCACATGAGGGTTGCATGTGTGTCTCCAGCGGGTGCAGACTCGGTGCAGCCACCTCCACCCCTGGTCTATGGGCAGAGCTAGACGCAGTCTACCTAGTGGATTCTCCTGGGAGAAACTTCATCCCAGCCAGACTAAGCAGGTAGCTGCCACCAAGGACACATTCCTTGGCCAGGCTCTGAGGGGAGTTCGCCAAGCCCATGGTAGCAGGGCACAGGCCAGCAGCACGCATGTTGGGTGATATTCTGATTAGCAGGCATACAGCCAAGGGTCAAGTGACTTTTGCCAGATGAGACTGTGAATAATCACCGAGAGAAGGCTGATTGCTTAATTATGAGGCAGAGTGCAAACAAAGAAGACAAGAACAGCAAGCAGCACTTGGAGGCAGGAGCTGGGGGTCACCAGCTCCATGTCCCCCTGCACAGAGCCTTGGGAGGAGACCACTCCCACACTCCTCCACCACACAGGGGACACCCAGGCTCCGAGCTTGTGCTCCTACCACACCTCAAGGCTGAAAAGAAGCCCGGGTGGCTGTCCCAGAGTCATGCCCCAGAGAGTGGTCAGTCTAACAAGACACTGGCCATGGTCAGAGTCGCAGAGCGGCCACATAGAACCAAGTCACTTAACACATGAACTGCTGCTGCAAACTGAGGTAGGCAGGTACAAGCCAGGAACCACTGGAAGAATAAACTGAGGGGGCATGTTGGCCAATACCAGAGGCATAGTACACAGTGGGAGTTAGATCACAAGATTTTCATAATTGAGGGTTATTTGGATGTTTAAACACCCATCCTCTCAAAGAACATATATGTAATTCTTACATGAAAAACATAAAGGGGCCGGCGAGATGGCTCATCAGTCTAAAGCATTTGCTTAGGCAAGCTTAGGCAACCGTAGAGACTGTAGTTCAATCCTTGGCACCAGATGCTGCACCAGCCCACCCCCAGCCATAATTTAAAAAAAGAAAAACATAGAAAGTGGTGACAATTCCTGTGTAACCATTGCAGGAGATTTTTTCAAACTGCAGTGAGCATACAAAAAATCTCCCTATGCTTCTGTTAACAACTCAGTCCCAGCCACCCTTCAAAACCCACCCCTGCCCATGACCATCTGATTCAACAGTTCCAAGAGCTCTCTGCCGCATTTTACAGGAATGACACATGTCTCTACTTGTCTGTAAGCCCATGGAGAGAGGTACGTACATATTCTCTTCATTTCCATCCTCACTTTTAGTGGTGCCCCTGGAACCCTGGAGGTGCCTGGCAATATTGTTGGAACATTCCTAGTGTCATCAGCCCGTAAGAATAGCATCTGGGAAAATGTCAGCGCAGCACTACAATAAGACTTTAATTTTACATCTCAGCCAGTGGATGAGCGCTGAGCTAGAGCGCAATAACATGACTAAGCCCACTAAAAATATCCAGTGCCTTCCAGTGACAGCACCCAACCTAAGACAGAGGGGAAAGGGCTCATTTATATTCCTAGGATCAGAGTTTAGAGGAAGTGCAAGAACTCCTCAGATGGGAAGAAAGGGTCAAATCTCCTAAGGCAAGAAAAAAAGGAAGGACATCCAGACAAATATGGCTACCTGGAGGGTACAAGAATTCCCTCTCTTTGGCTTCTGGCTTTTAACTTCCTTCTATCAAAGATGCCAACCCTGTGATCATCTACTCAGCTCTGTCACTACCTACCTGTGCCCCCACTGTAAATAACAACAGAATCATCTCATGAGAGTGTCTAGGGATGTACTGAGAGGGGTGGATGAGAGATGACCATGAAAGAGTAAGATGATTTTATGAGACTAAAAAAGAAGGAACTGACTCTGACCATCAGAAGAAGGGAAGAATGGCATGCTCTAGAGCAAGCCTTTGAGAGGGCTGTGGCAGAGGGAGCCTTGTCACCGACCGTCCCAGAGGGCCCAGAGCCCAGACGCCATTCTGCTCATGGCAAGGCTGTCCCACGGATGGAAATTCCCCACTCTTTACCGGATGAGTGGCATGTAAATGAGGGGTCTCCTAAGGTTAAGCCCTCCAGAGCATTCCTGGCAGGAGTGCACTATGATCAAGGAGAGATGAGAGCCACCGGCTATGAAGTCAGTAGAAACAACGCTGCCACCCATGCTCCCCTCTCTACCACAGCTGCCCACCCCATGCACATCCCAAAAAGCACGTACCAAGAATTAGGCAGGTATTAGACTGGACTGTGTGGAAATGCTGCCTTCAGAACCTAAACCTTGTGAAGTTTTAATGTCTTTATCTAACATCAGACTATGCAAAGTAATGGTGAACATTAAAAATCACCTAGGTCATTACCACACTGCACCTAGCAGAAAATAGGCTCTCGGTAAATGGTGGAATGCTTGGGAGTGCTTTCTGCTCCAATGGGTTCTATTTTAGTGATGAAGAAAGGAATTGAAGAACCTGAAATATTTCCTTTTACTTTTGTTTGTGTTCTCTGATGCCTTTTATAAATCATAATTACTGAAATGTAAATGCTATTGCTGCTCAGAATGACTACAGTTATACACTAGGGCCTGCGCGGAGGTGTCAGGCCATCTATATGGATGAGGAAGTGGTTCGGTGTGTGTGCAACTGTAGGTATTCTTATATTTCCTCACTGGCAATTGAGAGCAATCATTGTCTATTATTATTTACCTATTGGGGATACCTACTGGGATCGGGTGAAGACTAAATGAGAGAATTATGTAAAGCACTCAGAACAGCATCTAGCATATATTAGTGTTCAATTAACACTAGCGATTCTTCTTGGTGACTGTGACAGGGAAGATGGTGATGATGAAATGCTACGTGCAGCGCATAGCAGAGAGGCTGCTTCTCTTCATTGCTGGCTGAGGTGGCCAGGTGCAGCAGAGGGTGTCGCAACTGCAATCTCCAATGGGACTCAGTTTGTCAGGAGGACTCCCATCACCTACCGGGACCTATGAGTGTGAGGGTCTCAGGATCCTCTTGCCAAGGGACAAGGTTGTTTGTGGTCCACAAAGTGAAGCTACAACAGTATCTTCCATGTTGGACAGCTATGGCAATATTCTAAACCCTCAGCTAATGATAGAGTACTTTCATGTCCTGCTCACCACCTTTTAATCTCTACCCCTGACCTTCAGGGGGATTAAAAAAAAGTTCCACTCTGGATCACAAAGGTAGCCTTGGCCATTTCTTCAGCCTCGTGCTTCTCTCTGGCTACACAATCGTGATTCTAAGACTTCATGTTTACAGTGACTTCTGAAGCTACTTCTTTCCTCAGCTATCACACCGCTGCTCTTTCTTTACATTTAGCTCACCCAGCAGCTCTGTCAGGAGGTCTTCCCTAAGCCCTTTGTTTACTTTAGCTGTGCTCCCCAACCTGCATTTTCCCATAGAATCCCATTATAGGACCTGGGTCCCTCGTCTGTGTCTGTCGCTTTGCCTCATCTGTCTCCACGTGAGACTGTGACAAAGACATATCTTGTTCATCTCTGCATTCCCATTTTTAGCACAATACTTAGTACATTACAGGTGCTCAGTGAGTGCTTCAATAATTAATTAACGAGAACTGAACCTGATAGGGAATAGCTCCCTGGGAGGAGAGGAGAGAGAGGCAAAGTTCAAGATGTTCCAGTTCCCAGGTTGTTCTCTGTGTGTTTTAATTCCTAGGAAAAGAGAAAGTGAGACCAACATCCACATGCACTAGAAAGGTGTTAGCAGGGCTCCAGCACAGTCTTAAACTGTAGCTTTAATAAAAGGGAAATTTGGGAAGGGATAAGTAGAATCTTCCCCAAAGGTGATTTAGGAGAGAATAAATGTCTTTCTGCAGCTACTGGCAAAAGCCAACACCAACAGAATAGTGGAGGAAAAGAAAATCTCCATTCTGAAAGCCCTTTAGAGCAGATTTGGGTCAGACGATCCTAGCTGGAGGTTAACCCTGAAATTTCTTCACTTGTAATTAATTGCAAGTGGACTCAGAAAAGAGCAAAGAAGAGTGGGCTCATAGGGTTGGAAAAACTTTGAATATGACACTGAGGGAACTGCCTTCCATGCTGACTGACATTCCGTTTCTCTTTTAAGTTTCATAAATTGTCCCCAAAATCTGAGTTGAGGCAGGCGCACCTCATACATGGCCTAAAATGGAGCAGGGTGACTACACAGGCAGAACCAGGAAATGGTAAATGAACAGAGTCAGACTGACTAGAGTTTAGCTTTTCTTTTAAATACACACTGTCCGTAGGGTTCATAGGAGTGGCGCTCTGCACTAAAGGCTTTGTATGCGTATCCTGTGTCTTCTGCATGCTGGTCTACAAGACTAGGGTTACTTTTCCCATTTCACCAATGTGTAAACCGAGGCACAGAGGTTAATAAATTCACCCAAGTTTACCCAAAGAAACAGTGGGAGAGCTGGGACTCCAGCTCAGGCGTTTGGTCTCACAGTCCTCGCTCCCCACCACTGCTCCATGCTGAAGAGGGAAATCACATGCGGCAGCCGATGATCACCTGTCCCTGTCCCCACCAGGGCACCATCCTGTGCAGCACAGAGTGGGACAAAGCATATGTCACAGGCAGAACTCCTCTCGTGCCTCCTCCTAGGCCCTCTAGCACAGCCATCCTCCTCCTGCGCCACCCCCAAGGCCCTGGCACTCATCCCAGGCAGTTCAGCCTCCATTCCCATCCACACTCACCTGCCCTGTACCTCCCCCAAACGGGCACCTATTATGGGTTTGCAGACACAGTGTTGATGCGTTCAGTGACACCTTCTTTAACCCCTGTCACCACCCAACAGAGGCCAGTGGAGCTAATAATGTCACTTCCACCCAATCCATGAGTGTGGACATCAAATGCAGTGACTTAGATTAGGGCTTCTAGCAGTGCATATGTCATTCCATGAGTATTAGCTCAGCAAGATGACATAACTTTTCCATGTTCCACAGCTGGTAAAGGTAATATAAAGGTAAGATATGAATCCTCATCTTTCAGGCTCCAAAGACCCTGGCATCTGCTTTCCCAGATGACAAACCACTTCATATGATGAACCAATCCAGCAGCATACCAGTGGTTTCTGCCTCCTTCCTTTATTGAGTGATAAGATTTTCTTCTAGTTATATTTACATTAGGGAAAGATAATTCATATTAGATAAAACTATATATGTGTTGTGTGTATGTTGTGGGCATGCGTGTGCACATTTTTATCAGCTAAAAGCCATATTCAAGCTTCCATAAAACCTCATTCTGTGAACACTGCAGTCTGTGACCACCCAAGAGACAGAGTTTGGGGCCTGATGTATCTGTTTCTAATAATTGGGCTTCATTTCCATGTTTAGCCCTTACTTATTTCTTGAAAGACAGACAAAGAAACAGGTACACATTCTTAGTATGATACCACGGTATATGGTGGGTTCTTGGCAAATATTTACTACTTTGAATTGTTGCTGAATTAAAGAGAGAAAGGTACCAGGGTGGCTGGCATGGGGCCTGGAGAAGACCACATCCTGTGTGAAAGGCCAGCAGGCAGGATTTCTCCTTTGTGCATGGCCCCAGCTCACATCTTGGACCTACTGATTAAGCACTCAGCAGAAATAGCTATGTAAATGCTAGGATGGCATCAGCATTGTACAGAGCCATTAAAAATAAACAGCACCATGACATCATTGTCTCCTGCGCAGTGAAAGTGGAGGAGCTGCAGTGACCCACCAGCCAACTGGGAGTTAGATCAAGGCCAGCTGGGGCAAATGAGGCCAGCACATACTGCACCCAGCAGGAATGGCCTGGAGACAAGGGCTCCTGTCCTTCCAGTGGGCCCTGACTCTGCCCCATGTCTCAGCAACCTCTCCATTTAAGGGAAGTCAGAATCTACTGGGTCTCACCATTCATCTTTCTTATTCTTCAGAACTTCCCAGGATGAGAAGTCAAGACAGCAAGTTGGTCTGTGTTATGTTAGTCTTTGGAGTAAGGAGGGATCTCTGCAGAGAAGCCACACAAACACCCTACATGACTCACAGTTCTGCCCCAGAAAGTGTCCACGGGCCCTGAGATGATTCAGCTCTTCCTGTCATCTCCTAGGCAAGGTAGCTACCCAGAAGGCTGGTTCTCAGGTTTTGTGTCTCCTCTTTTACAGAGAAGTCAGGTCAGCGAGTAACACTTCCCATGTGCCCATTTCATCTAGAGCTCGCCAGGCTCCAAGTCTCGGCAACTCATACAGCCTGGGCTACCCACTCCTCCCTTGCAGAACGACCCACTCTAGACTTGCAGTCGAGCTTTCTTGTTATTTCCCTCTCCCATGCCACCACTGAGGAGAGATAACTGCACAAGACTCAGCCTTTGGCCTCCTCTTCAAGTGACACCTCTCCCTTCCACCATCGCCCATAAACTTGTGATACTTCACAAAGCTGTTCACATCTTCTACTTAAGACTCTGCAGCAACATTTGGGAACCTGCAAAATGAATGTCACACTTCTTCACGAGTGTGCGAAGCCCTCCAAGAGCAACACCCCGGTTCTGCAGTCTCACCTCCAGCCACATCCCCTCTGCTACAATGTGCTTCAGACCTAAGGATCTCCCTTCTATGCCCCCAAATTGTTTCCCTCTTCTCCCCCTTCACACATCCTCCTCTGTCCTCTCTCCTTCTCTCCCTCTTTCTTCTCTGTCTTTCTCTCTCCCTCCTGCTCTCCTCTTCCTCTCTCCCTCTGAAAGATTTAGGAATTCAACCAGCCCTGTGGGCTTGATTTCACGGACTCCTTTCCTGTGTCTTTCTCTCCCTCTCCACCTCTTTGTTGCAACAGCCTCTATACTGGTCTCTAACTTCAGTCTATTCTCTATGCCATTTTCTCAATTTTTCCTTCTAAAATAAAATCTGACTTTGTTCCTCTCCATCCTACGGCATTCAGTCCTTTCCCTCTGTGCACGCTAAGTCCACGCCCTTTACATGGCATTTTTGCAGTCTCCTCCATTTCTCATCGGAAGCTACTGCTAATCAACAAGCTTCCACAATCTGACACATCATTTCTACTGGTAGCGCCACCTTCTCTGCTAGAAAAATGCATCGCGATCTTAAAAAATGAAACTAATGCTTACTGCTCCTGTGAATTCTGACTGAAAATGCCAACCCAAGCACTTGCCACATCCTACGTAAGGAGCACCTGCAAGCTCTGTGAGGGCAGAACCTATTTCGTTGTCGGCTTTGTGGATCCAGGTGCCGGTGCTGAATTTTGATGGCTAAACCCCCATCTGTGCCTTATTCCCACTCTAGGAATGAGCCACTCTTAATCCATGAGAAGAATCCATGGCTCCAAAAGATAAAACAAGTCATGAAATAGAGCTGGCCCCACGTGGGCGGCTGGCGCAGGAACCTGTGCAGCCTTGCTGTGATCTGACAAGCAAGAGGAGACGGCAGACGGGCTCGGTCTATGGCCCTCGCCTGTTTCAAGTACCCACAAGCATGAAAGAAACTGAGGGACAGAAAGGAGGAGCCAGGAGACCCTCACTGGCGCCAGGTCGGAGCAGAGGCCGCAGTCTGCCTGCAGCGTGCAGGTCAGACTCCCAGCCCATGCACCGCTATCTTCCACTTTGAAAACCACCACCAGCTTCCTGTATTTGAGCTGCCCAGGAGTGGCCACTTTAAGGCCAAGAATCTAGGGTCACTTCACACAGGGAAAATGCCTAGACCCTACTGGCTCACACTCCGTCCCCTTTACTGACTACTCCACAAGTGGTTCAGCTGCGGCTTGCCTTCAAAGAGAGGAGTCCAGCTCTTCAATGAACTCACCCAAGTAAACGACTATCTTCCATCTAAGACAAACATATTCCTGTGTCACAGAGATACTCTGAAAGAGTGTGCTGATTTCCAGGGGCCAGAAAGCGTCCTGGTCATTGTATTTCACTGGAAATCACTTGCTTGGACACAGAAGTGTCATGATCTGAGTCCGCTGCCAAAGGATGTACACAGCTCAAGTGCCTGAAGTGTATGCTGAGCCACTGTCAGCTGCAGTGAGCTATGCTTGAACATCTACATCCCCTCCACCTGCTAGGTGGCCCAGGATAGAGCCGTACCCAGGAGCAGGAACAGTCTCAGGAGGACCTGGAAATTTGGAACTTCCAGAATGATCTCACAGTTGGCAGCAGCAGGGAATCCAGGCCACAAGTCATTCCCCGACCCATCGCAGAAGCTAAGCTGGAATGATCAGAAGGGAGAACCAGAGCAGGGGCAGAAAGGGCAAAGCATACACTGAACTTAGGGAAGACCTGCTGAGTGAAGGGGAGTGCTACTTAACATAGTAGTTTTCTGAGGAGGATGTGTCTGATTAAATGAAGTTCTGAGATCTGCCCAGCTTTGGAGGGATATAGATAAACCCCTTCTGTTGGAAAAGATGAACGCTCCTTCTCTCGAACCTTCTGTCCAGCCAGGCATAAATGGCAGGAAGAGGTCAGAGTCCAGTTGTCCATCAGGAATGAGGGTCAAGAATGGCTGCAATGCAAGGAAGTTGTTGAAAAAGCCTTAGCAGCAAGCAGTCAGCAAGGTTTCACGAACAGAGACGTCTACTGTTGAATTTGAAATTGTGGTGTTGCTGCAATGTAGATAACTCACTTCACATCCCAGTCCCAAATCAACATCATAGGCAGCGTTATGCTCAAAGATCACCCATCAAAGAAAATAGATGAGCTTCCTCTCTGGGTCACTGTGGAGCAGAGGAGAGACAGCTGACTGACGCCAAGGGACGGTGTGATGATCCATAAAATGTGCTCATTCTGTGGAGACGAGACAATGAGGAGTTTACATATCCTGGCAACAGAGAAAAGTCTTGATGGAGGCATTGCAATTCTGCAGGGCATCCAATGACAGCGAGAAGAAACCCAATCTAGTTCTTAAGGGCTAGGAATATTTTCCAGATGTATTAAAGGCAAGAACCTAGACAACGAGGGGCCCAGGTGGGAGTCCTAGGATCAGAGTCTCATTATCAAAGGAGGAAATCAGGGCTCTGAGACCAGAGATCACCACTGAGGCCTTCGGAGAGGCATGGCTTCCAGAGAAGAAAGGTAAGAAAGCTTCAGGTCTTGGGTCCACTTGTAGAATCTGGGAAGTAAAT
Source organism: Capromys pilorides (assembly GCA_004027915.1). Taxonomy (NCBI): domain Eukaryota; kingdom Metazoa; phylum Chordata; class Mammalia; order Rodentia; family Capromyidae; genus Capromys; species Capromys pilorides. The sequence goes on from PVKN010002916.1 coordinate 14,657, forward strand.
CACCTTCCATCTTCTTGCACCCCCTAAACGGATGGATCCTGAAGCTCAGCTCTGGGGAGATCAGACTGAAAAACAAAAATAGGAGCTGTGGGAAGTCTAGAGTGTGGCTATGATGAAAAAGATGTTCCAGAAAAATCTAAACTGAGGTCAGAGTGTGAGGCTAGCGAAGATGCTGGATGTTGACAGTGGGGCTGATTGGCCACTGTGACCCTCAGAGGAAGAGTCACAACTGCCTGAATGACAGAAGTGGCTGTGCTGACAGTGGAGGAATAGAACTATGTAAGACTCCTCTGTAGAGGTTTAGCTATGGGGCCTAAGAGCGGGAGGAAAATCAAGGACAGCAGACTTGGCTGTCAGGGAGACAAAGATGACAGCATAGAAATAATGAAATTGGGTGCAGTTTTAAGAAGACAAGGTCACATCCCAAGTGCTAGTGTGAGGTGACAACCAGACAGCCAAGGGTGTACCTAATTAGACCATTAAGGTTAGAAGATGGAAGGCCAAGAGGGAGAAATCCTCAGATCACGCTTGTGAGTCATTTGCCTAAAGTAAATTACTGTGCCAGAAGAAGATAGGACAAAAACTGAAGACGCTCACAGCCACGCAAGTGGAGGGGGACAGAGAGACTAAAGAAACATGGGGAGGAGGAAAGGGAGGATGGGACTGGGGAGCAGGGACCAGGTAAGTGTCACAAATGCCTTCAAGTCCCTATCCTGGGGGAAGATACTATGGTAAGAAGGTGGACTAGTGGCCCTTGGGGGAAACATCAGTGGCAGAACCCTGAACCTGCTGGTGACCAGGGTGAGAAGCTGACAGAAGGGCTCCTTGCTACCTCGCCAGATTCACCAATGAAAAGAAGAAAGGAATACTAAAGTGGTGAAGGGATGGGGTATCTTCTGCCCTAAGATACTGTTCCGTGGAAATGGCCAGTAAGGGAAAAAATTTTAAGAGAAGAGAGAAACAGAAATGGAAAAGCAGGTGGCAGGACACAGAACATCCCCAGAAAGAAGTCTATCATTTAGCTATTGCTACATAAAAAATCACCCTCGCAACTCAGTAGCTTAAAAGACTACTGTGTTGATCTGTGATCTCCAGGGTGGCAGCAGCAGAAAGGGAGGGAAGGAGGCAGGGAGGGAGGGAGGGAGGGAGGGAGGGAGGAAGGGGAAACAGAGACACAGAGAGAAACAGAGAAGCAGACAGAGACTGAGAGATAGAGACAGAGACAATGACAGAGACAGAGAAAACATGTGCATGCAGAGAAAGACTGAGAGATTTTAAGGAATCTATAGTTGTAGAGCTTGGTAAGCCCAAAATCTGTGAGCTAGTCCTTTAGGTTGAGACCCATGGAAACTTTGCTATTAACGTAGAATCCAAAGACAGTGTGCTGGAGATGATCATATATAGCTATGTCCTTGAGCGGAGGTCTGTCTTTTGTTTAAGGCCTGCAACTGTTTGGATGAGACTCACTCATATTATGGAGGATAATTTACTTTCCTCAAACTCCTCATTTAAATGTTAATGTTATCTGAAAAACAAAACCTCCATAGTGATATCCAGTTGTGTTTGACCAAATACCTAGGTGTCATAGGCGAGCCACCTGGCACAAAACTAACCATGGCAATGCCTTTCGTTTTCATTCTGAGTCTACGTGTAGGTTGAGCAGCTCTGCTTCCTGGACTAGCCACGAAAGAGAGTTTGCTTCCGCATGTGTCAGCGGTCTTGTGCCCAGTTGGCAGGGGTCTCGGCTGGCCTACAGGGGCCTAGAATGAGGCTTATGCTTGGAAATGATGCACCACCATTTCTGCAGCTTGCTCCTGGTCTAAACAAGTCACAGGTCATTGCGGATTCAAGGAGAGCAGAGGAGAGAAGAATCTGCCTCTGGATTGGAGGAGACACAGTTGCATTGCAAGCTACACGGATACAGGAAAGAGCATACTGGAGGCCATTTTGTAACCAACGTATTGGGATTTCCTTGGCCCTTAACACATGGAGAGAAGAAACATATAGATGAAGAGGGAGGAATGGAAATAAGGTGAGAACGCATCTTGATTCACTCAAGAAAATAGGAGACTAAGACCTTGGAAATAGGAGAGGCCTGAAGCATAAGAAGAAAGACAAATTTAGCATAAGCACTGAGAGCTGCTTGCAGGGAATCAGCATCCAAAAGAGCAAAGGGCTGCCTGGTCCTTCAGGGAGGGCCCAGTGAAGGCAAAGGCAGTGAGGAGGAGTCTGCAGTGGCCAGGGCCACCCCGTGCTTGGGAAAGGAAACGTGCAGGGCTGGAGTGATGGAAGACAAGGCGACAGGGAAGGCCTCCTCGCCCTCAGGAAGGCAGAGGCAGCACACAGCAGCCTGCACCACTTCCCTGGGGGCCAGTCCGAGCCTTCCCTGGGGACAGCCCTGGCCTTTGCGAGGAGCCCCAAAAGTGTGAAAAAGTAACTGAGTGAGTGACTGCAGCTCCGAAGGGCAGCAAAATCAATGGATAGAAAATAGTTCATTTTGTCCCATTGATTTTTTTTTTCTGCTTATCGAGGACATAGCCACACATGATTATTAAACTAGACACTTTTCAGCAAAACGCTTTAACCCTCTTTAAGACTAATTCCCACACAATATTTCTCTTGTTATTGATAATGCATCTCATTGCCCAAAATGTGAGTTTTTAGATGGTTGCCTACGTACTCAAAAGGCTTTTTTCCGCATCACACCAAGCCCCTCGCTGTGCCACCAGGGCTTCTCCCCAGTCTCCGAGAAGCTCCCCTCCCTCTGCCTCAGCCCCGCTTCTCCTCCTACCCCGTGCCCCTCTCTCCTGACTCCTGCTCCAGTCTTCTGAAGCCCCTCTGTCTCTCCACTGTGCGCTGCTAAGGTTTCAGGCCCCTGCGCTGCTAAGTGTCCTGCTCCCGCCTTCTGCTTAATCCCTGCTGCAGAAGTGGGTTAAAATCTGCAGGTGCCCCTGGTCTTTCAGTAGGCAGACCCCTGTGGTTCTGCTGTTTCCCCTGCTCCCGCCCTGAGTTCAGTGGCCAGGCCTCCTCCTTTCGCACGCCCCATCTCCTGGGCTTTCTCTGCTGGGCCCAGAGATCCGGTGAGGATGGAGTTTGCTCGGCCTTCCTTTTGTGCCTCCTCCATGAGCACCTGCCTGTAGCCTGGGGCAGGAACTCACTGGTAAGGCTTTCTCAGTGGGCAGGCGCACAGGGAGCCGTTGGCATCTAAACATTCCCATGTAGCAAGTAGTCCTCGTCCATGCGAATGCTGTCCAGCGCTGTCTCAGAACTCTTCTTTTTCCTGAGCGCTTCACCTCCTACAGCCTAGGGCACCCTTCTGCATGGAGGTTCCAACATTAAATGGAAATTTGAAGCCCAGATTGGAATTTGACTGCTTGTCCTCCACAGAATTAGTGCCTCGCAGTGAGGTTCTTGTTTCTGCTGATGGCACCAGTCACTCTGACTCCTTTTGGTTGTTATGGCTACCTGTGATTTCTTTTTACATATTTTTATTTATTTACTCATGTGGGTTTCGCTACACAGCTCAGACTCATAGCGCTCCTCCTGTCTCAGCCTCCCTAGCAATGGGATTACAGGTATGCACCACCACGCCGAGTCTCAGTGACACCAGCCCGGCACACCCCCGGTTCCAGGACTAGCACGGAATACAATATCAGGGATCAAACCTGGATTCTCACGCTTGCCAGGCACATGCTTAGACCCCCCAAACTATCTCCTCAGCCCTACCTGTGGTTCTGCCTTTTCCTCTCTGGATGTGCCAATCTAATGCAGTTTCAATCAGGTTTCAATGGCATTTTTTACAGAAATAGAAAAAAATCCTAAATTTTAGGGGCTGGGGAGATAGCTCAGTAGCATAAGCACTTGCCTGGCAAGCAGAAGGGCCTTAGCTCAATTGCCAGTTCCACAAAAAAAAAAAAAAAGCATAAACTTTGTATGGAACCATAAGAGATTTCAATACATCCCAAACCATCTTGACAAAGGAAAACAAAGGGCCCATGATACCCAATTTCAAATGGTATTACACAGTTGCAGTAGTCAGGGCAATATGGTACTCTCATAAAAGTGGACACGTAGACCAATAGGACAGAAGAGAAAACCTAGGCATAGACACAAGTACACACTGTCAATGAATTTTCAACAAGAGGCCACTAAAGCACAAACTGGGCAAATGACAGTCTCTTCAATATATGATATGGGAGAACTGGACAGCCACATGCAAGAGAATAAAACTAGACATTTATTTTATACCACACACAGAAATCAACTCTAAATGGATTAAAGACCTAAACATAAAACCTGAACTATTAAACTTCTGGAAGAAAATAACCAGTGAAGCTCATCAAACGAAAAGCTTCTTCGCAGCAAAGGAAAAAGTTAACAGAATGAAAAGGCAGACAAAATACTGGAAGAAAAATATTTGTGAGGCCTGTGTCAGATAAGAAGTTGATGTTCAAAATGTAAAAAGAACTCACACAACTCAATGACAAGAAGTAAATGACTCAATTAAAAATTAGCAAAAGACCTAAATAGGCATTTCTCTGAAGGAAAAACACCAAATGGACATATAAAAAGGTGCTCAATATCACTAATCATCTGGGAATGTAAATCAGAATGACTGGCTGTTACCTCATAACTACCAAATGTCTGTTTCAAAGAGACAAGATGGCAAGGATTGGCAAGAAAATGGAGGAAAAGGAACTCTTGTGTGCTATTAGTGGGAAGTAAACTGGTACAGCCATTGTGAAAAATAAGGTGGAAGTTCCTAAAGAAATTTAAAATAGAACTACCATGTGATCTAGCAATCCCTATTCTGGGCATGTACCCAAAGGAAATGATATCAGCACCTCCCAAAAATATCTACGCCCCATGTTCATCACAGCCTTATTTACAGTAGCCACGATACGGAAACAATCAGCACCCATTAGCAGACAAACGGATGAAGAAGCTGTGAGATGCGTGCAACCTCTTGCATGTACACGATTCCATCTTAGAAAAGAAGAAGTTGCCCTTGACAGCGGCGTGAAGGAGCCTAGACCACAGCATGTGAAGTGAAATCAGCCACACACACACACACACAAACACAATAATGAATATGAGTTTACTTATATGTGGCATCTAACTAAATTAATTAATTAAAGTACACTTCAAATACAGAGAATGCATGGTGGCATGTGCCTATAATCCCAGTGTTTCGGAGGCTGAAAACAGGAGGAGCACTATGAGTCTGATCTGTGTAGTGAGACCCTGTAGTCCCTGTACTAAAATAAATTTTAAAATATACAGAGAATGGATAGGGACAGCTGGGTTGGAGTAAAGGGATACAGAGAGAAGTAAATCAAGAGATATAAACTTGAAGTTATTCAGAGATACATGGATTCAATATTATACACTGGAAAAATCCCTTGAATGTATACAACTAAGTATACATTACTGTTATTGTTACAGTTAAATTAACCTGATTTTGCATGTATACAAGTCTATGGAATGATGGAAGTTTTTTTTAGATTTCATACTTGTTTAGATTGTCTATCTGTAAGATTGACTAAACAAACAAACAAAACCCTTAATATATGTCTCTGTTTCATTAGTTCACTCATTTGTTCAAGAAATATTTAAAATTTCTATACTCCAGTCAGGAACATAGCAAGTATAGAATCTTAAATCTAGAAAGGGACATAGGAGGAAATCACACAAAGATGCTACCCTCATGGAACTTGCCTTCCAGGGAGGGGGCTGCCCAGGCCTACAAATATAATCCAAAAACCCTTACATAAAATCTTGGGTGATGCTAAGTTCTAAGAAAACAGCTCGGGACAGGGCAGCAACGTAGAGCATCCCTGGAAATGAAGAAAATGCTGGTCTTTCCTACAGCAGTAGAGAGGCAACGCTGAGCAGAGACCTGGAGGGCGGGAACTGCGATCTCAAGTCACCATTTTGCAGCTGTTCTGCCCAGAAATGGTGCAGATGCAGCCACCAAGTGGGCACAGGTGTCCTCAGAGGTAGCACGGTGTCACCAACAGAGTTGCCTGAAGAAGCACTGGGCTGCCTTTGAACTATCTTACTTTTCGTGCTCCTGGCTGGTGAAAATACAGCAAAATGGAACCCTTGGACTTGGATGAACCGAATCAAATTGTCTACTTTGCACCTTTCCCAGATCCAGCAAGAGCATCTCAGCCAGGAGGAGGGGTCTGTGAAAAGTGGGGGTGGGGAGGAAGAGCAAATAGGCCTGCTATGATTGGCTGGGCCTGCCTTGGCACCTCCAAACTCCAACCTTCCTGAACAAAGAGAAAGGAAACTTCAGGCAACTATCTGATGGGAATTCTTTAAATAATGCAGATGCAAGAAAGGTGAATTTGATGGGCTTGAGGTGCCTTCCAGCCAAATTTCCTATTAATGTTTAGAAATTAGTCCCCTTACTCCAATCTTTTGGATTTTGTTTTTGTTTCTTTTGGTACCTGGAATAGAACTCAGGACCTCAGTGCCTCAAGTAAGCGCTATGTCACTGAGCTATATCGCTGGTCTCCAGTGTTAGTATTTATCTTCCCATCTGTTGTTCCATTCCTTTCAACTTGCCACAGCTCATGGTAACAGTCAAAAATTAAAAAAACCTTATGAAGTTTGCAGTTTAACTTTCTTTTCTTTTCCTTCTTTTTTTTTTTTTTTTTTTGTTGACGCTGACTCATAAAGAATAAGTCAGTTCTCTGCATCTCTGAGTCAGACATGTGTGCTCGACTCTCAAAGTAGAAATGTTGATAATGGAAAGGAGGACAAGAGTGAGAAAAGGGACAGAGCAGGAGATGTGGAGAAAGAAAAGTCACAGTTATAGAAGAAAGGGAAGCAGGAGACCAGCAACTGATAGATGCATGATGTCCATCAGGTCTTTCAAATCCATGGCAAATCTTGTATTAGTTTCCTAGGGCTACTGTGACGGTGTTCCACAGGCTGCCTGGCGCAAACCACAGAACTTTCTTTCCTCACAGCTCTGGAGACTGCAAGTCTGAGATCAAAGAGCGGTCAGGGTTGGGTTCTTCTGAGGCCGCTCTCCTTGACTTGGGTGGGGCTGTGTTCTAGCGAGGTCTTCACACCGCCTTCCTTTTGTGTATGCTCTATCCGCATTGCCTCTCCTTAGGACACCCGTCATTGTATTAGTTCCCAGTCTAGTGACCTCATTTTAATTTAAGCATCTCCTTAAAGACCCTAGTGCTGTATTTTGCCACATTCTGAGGGCTGGAAGATTAGAACTATAACATAAGGATATTGAGAGGGGCACAGTTTACGGGTAACAGTTGAGAAATGGGAACCTAATGTCCTTTGCCGTCTTCCTCCTTCACTTCCACACTAATTGTTCAGTAATGAAGGAGTCTTCAGGGTCAGTGAGGTCAGCCTGGCCTTCTATGCATCAGCTAGGCACAAATGCTGGTCAGCACCCCATTCACTCAGAGTAGGCCCGTGAGAACTGGGACCACAAACCCCATACCTCATCCTGGTGCGTTAAGGCAGAGCCCATCCTCGAAAGTCAAGGGACTAGATGTTTCCCTCTAATGAAAGATGGTGAGAGATAATTTTTTCCCCTCAAGGGCTACTAGGGAAATTAAAATATCTTCTTTTCTGGGAACTTGACATGTGTCCATGGACAAATGTTAATTTGCAGTCCCTCCCATCTCTGCTTCTACAAATGGCCGTCTTTCCCTGCTCCTAAGATCTGAAATCCTGATCTTTTTCTGCTTTACAACCCTATCATTTTCTTTCTATTTTCCCTCTCTTTTGCATGGCATCAGAGCACTAAAGAAAGACACAGAGAGGGAGAGAGGAAAGGAGAGAGACATGCACAGAGCATATGAATATGAACATCCAAAGGAAATAAGAGCAGTAAGGATGGCTTCTTAGCTCCATCAGTCACCGCCTTCCCTATCATCAAGCCTGGTCTTAAGGCCCTCAGCCTCGCTCTCTGTCCTTCTGCCTATATTTCCCTGTAGGAGTGCAGTCGGAGACTACTAGCAATCTCCAGCTTTTGAACTCTCACAGATCAATGAAGCCACTCCTTCCAATCCTGTCTTGGAGTAAAAGACCGGAGAGAAGACTGTCCCCATTGTCCTCCCTTAGACTCAGCCAGTCTGAGACTCTCCTCGTGTGCAGGAAGGCTTGTGCAGTTCCCCCTGCTAAATAACACAGTCACACACGCTCTTCTGCTCTGATGGTGGGAAACGGTTCTGGGCTTCCATGTGTGGTGGGTGTGGTGCTAAGGAGAAGAATGTGAAAGTGTCATAACGGGGCTCATGTGGTGGCTGAACTTTAGCAATTATGCAGCCACAGTCCCTCAGACATTCCATGGTTTCAGTGACACAGAACTCAGGCAAGTCTTCGTGGTGACTGCTCTCCCCACTCTGTACCTCTTCCTCAAGAATTAAAGGGAGGAGTCAGCTTCCCCACAAAATCCATCAAACAAATCCGCCAAACAAACAAAACTGAGCTTCTTAAACGTACTATAGCAAAGAACGCCATTTCTTAATGCCTTAGCAGTGCTTCAGAATGGGGCAACTTATAGGAGCCTATTTATTGTGTTTTGGGGTCTGAGCACAAATAGCTTAAGGTGGGTCTTTACAATAACTTTATTAGAATTATGTTTCTGCCATGATCAAATTTAGTAGGCACAGCCAGTAAAGGGTCCTAATGTGTCTTTACATAAAAACTCTTGACACATAAGCAAGTTACTTATTTAGGGCAACAGATTATCACTGTGATAAGGAAACTGTCTATACAAGAACAACACGTGCCTGAGTAAACTGGTTCCAAATACAGTGCACTGTCGTGGGCATCTTGATTTTCATCTCCTGCATTTCCATGGCTATTTTCCAGGCCGAGCTGGAGAACAGACCTTTACTTAGGGGTTCGCCATCAATCCAGATCTGTGAGGTGTCATGATCGAGGGTTGAGTTCTGGTTAGAGGTGGTTCTGCTTCCATAAATATCAGGGTTTCCCCTTCACAGCAGTAAGAATGATAGCCTTGCAGAAACGCCCACCCCCTAATCCCACATCTCATGAACATGTTACCTCCTGTGGCAAGGAAGACTTTGCAAATGTAATTAAAATTATAGGCCTTAAAATAAGGAGATTATCCCATATTATCTGGCAGTGCGATTGAATCACAAAAGCCCTTAGAAGCTGAGAATTTTCTCCCTTGGAAACAAGAGATATAGCAGAATGAGAAGTCAGAAAGGTTCCAAGTATGAGGAAGGTTTGGCGTGCCCTTGCTGGCTCTGAGATGCAAGGGTCCCTGTGCAAAGACTAACTAGAGGCCTGTAGGAGGTGAGGGCTGTGCCCCATGACAGCCAGCAAGAACATGAGAACCACTGTCACACAGCCAAGAGGAACTGGGTTTTGCTGATGACCCAAATTAACTTGAATGCAGAGTAGTCTTGTATAAGGAAAACTTTCAGCTAGAGCCCTGGCTGCCAACACTTTGATTCCAGCCTTTGAAAATTAGACAGGAGAAACAATCAAACCCACACAGACTTCTATCACAACCATGCCATCACACATTCGTTTCTTCTAATCCTTCCATGGGTGGTGATTTGTGATAGCAAAGGCAGAAAAGTGATCAACAGCTGTTTGGATGGCTCCTCACTTGTGGGTTCTGCTGGTGAGACAGCTTATGCAACAAGTATATTGGTATTTGATCCTTAAGTCCTTGATTTCCATTCAGCTGTGTTAAGCCTTTCCATTTTTACTTCTTCTGTTGAGATCTTGCACTACGGAGACTACATGATATTTACACATGTAGGTCTGGTTTATTTCACTTATGAGAATATCTTCAAGATATATCCACTTATATATGAAGCCTTCCAGTTTATCATTCTTTATAGCTCAATAATTTTCCATTGTACAAAAACACCACATCTTTTGCAACCAATCTTCAGATGATGGGCATTACGGTTGTTCCCATGATTTGGCTACCACAAATTACAACGGTGTTTGAACACTGCAGTCTAACTAATATGAATGGAAGCTTAAGTTTAGAATTTGTAATCCACTTCTAACAAGTGGACAAACTATATCCCATCCAATATGAAAATTACAGAACCACAGATGGAGCTATTAGTTGAATTATTTAATTTCTTAATTTCTATGTCCATTCCTCAGCTGGGCAGAAATTTAAGTACAATATTCTTCCCCTAGGGTAGCACGTGGTCCTTGAAAGATCAGCCTAACCAGGGCTGTTCTGTTCTGAATCAGCTTCTACCACACTTACAAGCTTTTCAAATCAGTTTTTCTTTGTGGGTCTTGGATGGAAACTTGCAAAACCAAATTACTCAGTTATCTATGTAATCCAGGTATCGGTTAGAGACTGTCTCCTCCTGTGCAAAGACTGTCAAAAGCTTCCTTTCTGAAGTTTGCCAGAATCCAGCAGAGACAGTGATCTGAGGATGTCTTGTATCTTTTTATTTTAGAGATATAAATCCAAGGATCAACTCTTTGGAGTTTTACTGCTCCGCTAGTTATTTCTTAACAGTACCTGATAAGGTTATTTTCACTGGAGTTTGAAATCTGTCTTTCTCTGATGTTTCATCCAGAAAGCCATGTTTCCAGGGCTTAGGTCATGCAGGGTTGTTGAGCAGGATGTTGAAGAAAAGCTGCTCATACATGTTCATGCTAAAATTGGATGCAGTACATGAGTCTCTTTTTCTTAAAAAGAAGAGAACAAAGCCTTGGATCAGAAGTAATATTTCTAGACACATAGACCAGCTTTTAGAAATCAGCATTGGTGAATCACAGGAGTCAGTCTTACTGTCACTAAACCCAGTAGCAATACCTTAGGTATCGGAAGTTTGAAAGCTCTCAGAGTTTTGTTTATTTTATTTTTTATGTATTTGGTGCAGGGTCTCACTTCACAGATCGTATTCACAGAAATCCTCCTGTTTTCAGCCTTTCCAGCATTAGGATCACATACATGCACTACCGCACCTGGTCTCAGTGGCTGGCTCAGCACACCCACGGGTGAGGCTGGAGTGGCATGTGGTACCAGGGATTGAACCCCAGTTCCTGTGTGCTTGCCTAAGCAGGTGCTTAATCCACTGAGCTATCTCACTGGCCCATTAATTTTAGTTTGAGTTCCATGTCTTAAATTTTTTTCTAAAGATTGGGGATAGTATAGTACTCTGGTTTGAATGCAGTTTGTTCCTTGTCCTCAGTGTGGGGGTCCTGTGTTAGCACCTACTGAGAGGTCCTAGTTGACTGAGAATACTGCCCTTAGAAAGGAACACTTCTCCTGGATAGATTTTGCAAAAAGAGTAAATTGTTACAAAATCAAGCCCTGACCCTGAGTTCATCAGTCTCTTTCTGTTTCCATGGTGTTCTTTGGATCCATACTCATTCTTACCATCACCATCCACCATGAGGTGATGTAGCCTAATGGACATCACCAGAGCTAATTCAGTGCCAGTGCCAGACCCGGAACCTCCCAAACTGTGAGCCAAGTAAACTTCTTTACACCGTAAGGTTAGCCTACTTTGGATATTCAATATAGTAACAAAATGCAGACTAATGTATACAGATAGAAAAATTTCTGGGCAAGTAGGAGGGCTTTCCAAAGTTCTTTAATGGCAGCAAAATCAATGTTTCTGTCACCAGAGGTACAATGGAATCCCCTACATTGAGAATACCGGATCTTGAAAAAATTTTTCCCACTACTTTCAGGGGCCTAACTCTAGCAAGGAAAACCGTCTATGCTTCTGAGAAGAAGGGAACCATGGTGGCATTAAAAATCCTGTGGAGAATAATATGAAATAGTCCTAGAGATGTTCAAAGAGAACCAGAAACTTGGAGCTCTGCTCTTGTCCACATCCTACTATTACTTTTTCTTGAATTCATTATCTAGAACAATTGTTTGCTTTAAGTCTCTCTCGCTTGTATTACCTATAGGTATCTCAAGTCAGCAGCTGCTACACCTGATTTTATTTATTGGAGTAAAGCAGATGGTTGTTCTACCTTTGAATTATTAACCTAATTCTTTAATCCTAAGACTCTTTGAAAATGATCACCACTCCCAGTGGAACTATTTCCCTTTCCTGTCATTACTTACTATCAAATTTTCTGCTTGTGACTCAAGGTATTGCACAAGGACTGGATGTGAGCCAAAGCCACACAAGTATCAGGATATACCACTGATACAGCAGAGAGCCTATTCCTGCAGCCTCTAATGCACTCATCCTTTCTTCCCTTCTACTACTAAGTTAGAACCCAATCCATTTGCTCATGAAAAACTTTGGGGATGCGCTCCAAAGAGCTATCCCTGTAAATCTATTATAATGCTTCCAGTGTAATATCTGCTATCCTGTATCATTTTGCATCTTTCAGAATAGTCTCAAGTTTCTTACAATCTTCCTTGCTCAACCAAATTTTTGTACCTAAGTGTGTGTCATGAATGGCTAAGACCAGAAGGTCTGATAGGCTCGGTGGATTATGAGAAACACCCATGGAACTCAGAAAAGCAGTTGTTTACAACTGATAGTTCAGTAAAGTAAAAGGATACAAATTAAAGTCAATGAATGGGAAGTATGCTCAGGATGAAGTCCAGAGGAGCCACACTGGGCCAGTTTCTTCCCAGAACCATGGGTGAAACAGTGTGACATGTGGCCACACAGGGGTGCTCACCTGAGACTTAGTGTCCAGAGTGATATTAAATGGTCAGGTCTTTCAACTAGGTCTGGGCTCTAAAAAATATTCATCAAGCCTGGTATGGTAGCTCATGCCTATAAACCCAGAACTCAGTAAGCAGAGACAGGAGGGTCACTGGGCTACAGGGCAAGCTAATCTCTCTCTCTTTTTTATCAAGTTATTTATGAGCAGTCTCATCTGAAGACTTAAGAACAATCATGCAGATTTTCCCCTTCACTGAAGGTGTTCAGCAGGCAACTGAGTTTTGACAAGTTTCTCCTATGTCAGGCAATGGCTTTTCCAAACACTAAAGCCAGAGATGAGTGGGTTGGCTTGGACTTCTCGTTTTCCTCAAAATCCACAAGCAATAAGTTAGCAGGAATGGTTCCCATGTCTCACAGCAATGCTGCTGTGTTTAGGGAGCTGTCAACAGAAGATACTGCAAGAGGAAGGACTTGTTTACATGTGTTGAGAAAACACATCAAGCCAGTGCCACACAGGCAGGAAGGAACACCTTGTCCACTGTGTATTTGAATGGGCATTTATCGATTACATGAGATTTTTATAGAAATATGTTTTTACAGAAGTGCCACTTTCCTTTGTGAGGCTGACTGGTTCATAAAGGAGATCCAAAGAATGCCTGGGTGTCTTTTATGTCTTTTTACTGAGGTTTTGTGTGTCTCTATTCACTGGTAGTAGGAGAAACTCTGGCACATTTCATCATTATGCAAATAAATGTACTAGCTTTTCAAAAACTTTCTTAAGATAAATTGCTAATTTCCATTTTAAAAGAAAACTCAGAACTCTTCTATAGAATGACCTTCATCCCAACTTGTTTTGCAAAAACAAGTCTTTTCTGTGGTCCATTTCTAGAACTTGCACTTTTTCTGGCAGGCATTTCAAAGGGCAGCACAATGTGTACTTGTAAGCACATCAAATAAAAGCATCATTTCCTGAAGCACAGTAAAGCATCCTTAGGGTTGCTTCTGATCACAGGGGCTAAATCCAAAAGGAATACAGAGTTTCTCTCCATAGAATTTCTTCTAGCAGTTGCAATCTCTAGAGTGGCCACATACAGTTCATGGCACTCCACCAAAGCCTGTGGTACCTCTTGTCACTTACCTGATCTTTCAGTCTCACCCGTAATTGTGACTCAGAGCCAGATGGCTCTGGTTTGCTCCTGTGGCCCTTCCAAATTTTTTTTATGATGAACATAAAGGATGGTTTCTTGGTGCCTTGAATATATTCATCCAAGGTCCAAGATGAACTGCAGTTGGGCCATTTCTTGCTAAATTCCAACAGATAAGCACAGTGCTCACCAAGTAAGTAGTGAGTCTATCCATCACACCACAGAAAAGCTCACAAAATAGTTCACTCTATTACTGCCTTGAGTCAGTGTGGATGCTAACAAATTTTCCCCTACATACCTACAACATCCTTCCAATAAAACCTTTCACACTGCCTTCTCAACCTTTCTGAGAAAAATTGGCAAGGGACCCATAGGCCTCCCTCTTCATTCCCAAGGACTGCAACTCTGGCTGGATCAGGAATTCTGAATCTCCTCGCTGCCTCCTATGTCAGATCCTATCCCTGTCCTCCAGGAAAATCTCAAGCACCCTCTCAGGAAACTAACAATGCTAGCTCAAGCACAGCTTCTGCTCTGTGGCTACCTCTACCTTTTTCAGAAAAGGCCCAGGGGTAAATGATAATATTAATGTAGCCCACTGGACTCAGAGGAGAGACATTGTGAGACCTGGTCAAGGTCTTTCTAAGCCAAAGATGACAGGATCAGGGTGCTGGCTGTGTTTGCAAACACATGTTTGGAAGTGCCAGGTGTGGCCTCCATCTGATTCTTGCATGAACCAAGTGTATCTGAGGGTATTTCTAGGTGAGGGACTCAAGGTGGCAACCTGAAGAGAATCTAAATTACAAGGCAAAATGTCAGTGTGGTTTGTCCTTCAAAAGACTCCCTAAAGTAAGTTGCTCCTAATTACTGAGCAAGGATGGGAGGCACACGCTGTGCATTACATCACCGGATATTGGGGATGGGCAAATAGCTCAGTGGTAGGGAGCTGCTTTAACATCATTGGGTATATACCACACCAGGAGGCAGCAGGCATGATTCCCATTTTATGAACCAGACAGCTTAAAAGTAAGACAGTTGTAAAACACTGACCGTGAGCTGGGTCCACCTTTTCCAGAGGTAGAGTTCAGTCTTCTCACCTTGCCACAGCCCATGCTAGAGCACAAGCTGAGTGTCCTTTGGGCACCAATTTCATGGTAGATGCAACAATCCAGTCCCCAGCTTCGCAGAAGAATTCATCAGAGCCCTTTTGTGAAATAGCAAAAAGAGATCATTCCCCAAGTGGGTTTTTCTGGTACATTTGGCTGGACAAGGATAAAAAAAAAAAATTGTAAAAGGAAGATTCCATCTTCTTGATCTTTCACATGTCTACAATAAAACACTATGTTTTGTTTTATTTTGCAGCTGAAAGGATTGTAGAAGAGAATGCAGTGGAGAATATAACTCAGATTTTCCTTGTATAACTTCCATACTTAGAGTTTAAAAGCAGTGGTGTGTTACTAAATATTTTTAAACCTGTGCTCTGGAGTGTGGGTATGGAGATTACCTCAAGCATTTGCTGACTTCCCTGGAGTATATACTCTCGCCACACCCTGCTTCTAGCTACAGGCATACAGTATTAGAGCTTTACTGAATGGACCAAAACAGTGATCTTCCTCTGCGCCATTTTTTTCCAGCTAAATGCAAACATCTATAGAAGTGGAATATTGAGTTGTTTGCAGTCACTGTCATTTCGCCCAAGGGGTTTTTAACCTGTCCTAATGCCAATGGCCAAAATTGGGTGACAGAAACATTAACTGGCTCTGGGGACCTTTGGCTTCCATATATGACAGATATTGGCAAAAAAGAAAAAAAGAAAAGAAAAGAAATGTGTGTTTTTGTGCTCCCATTTTTCAAATATATATAACATGACAGCAACTATGCTCATTTTTAGATTACTATGTAACATTGCTGAGTTCACAGTGGACTTTTGTCATTCTGAATTATCTCAGCAGACACACACACGCACACAGAACCACTAAGATGTGCATGCTGTAAGCTAGAGTTGGACAAGATAGAAAATACCATAGCTTTTATTTTAAAAAGTCCTTCTAAAAAATGGAGTATCAAAGAACCTATTGAATGACATCTGAAAGATGCAGTCAGCCAAATCCAGAATATGGAAAAATCTCTCAAGAAATGGTCCTATTTTCTCAATAAGTAAGTGACATTTAAAGTAAAAAATGAGTTTCAAAAGGTTTAAACCTTTCATAACATGTGGACCTTGACTCAATCCTCAATTAAAAAAAGGATATTGTGTGGGCAACTGGAGAAATTTGAGCATGACCTAAACATTATGCTATATTACAAAATTATTGGTTGGCTGGTTGGTTAGTTGGGATCATGGTTTTGAGATTTTGATTGTGTTAAAAATCACCAAAGGGTGGGACAGCCTGATGAGCTAGCAGGACAACATTGGCAAGCTGAGTGGTGCCTTTCTAAGGATTATGTTCTCTTGTTGCTTCTTTTTGGTGCCAACGTTTCCATTGTGAACTTTTCTAAAGCAGGAAAAAGTGGTCTTCGTTTTTGAAACATTGGAGAGCTGGACATAGTAGCATATACCTGCAACCCCAGCACATGGGAGGCCGAAGCAGGAAGGCTGCAAGTTCTAGGCCACCTAGGTTACACGGTGGGTTCATGGTGGGTCTACATATCTATACTATTTTGAAATAAAATAAAATAATGATCTGAGAATCAGCCATAGAAATGATCCAAATAATTTATAAATGACAGAAAGTTAATAGCATTTCTTTAACATGACACTTCAGTGTAATTTCAAATAAAAAAAAAAATAAAAGAAGAAGAAGCAAACAGAAGGGTGGGGGAAAACTAGATAGGTTTCCTGGGTCAGTGCTGGTTTGATGGGAAGAGGGAGGAGGAGTTTCTAATAGAAAGCCCAGCATCAAAGACAGGAAGAGGTAACGTAGGAATTTACCCGTAAGTGCCAAGGCGGCAGCTGAGGTTAAGGGTACCTCATAGAGCTATGTGATTGATCAAGGTGGGAGGGGCAGATCCAGGTGTGATGGGGAAGCCAGAGAGGAGCCAAGGCAGGTATGGAGGGGGCATCCTGGCACGGGGACCCCGCAGGAGTGATAATACTACAGCGAGGAGTGGGGCCGCTAGGGGCTGAGCCCAGCAGGACAGAAATCCCTGCTCTCTGGCTCAGTTCTGTGGAACTGAGCTTCAGGGTGATCAACCCGAAACACCACTTCCAGCCTAGTTAGGAAAAACGGTAATGAGTGTATACATATATCATAAAGTTCAGATGCCTCTCCCCGGCCTCCACAAGTCAGAAATCTCTCTGTTCTTTGACTTGGGAGTGGGAAGTGAAGACACCTACCTCGCCTGTGCAGCTGCAGAGCACACCGCCACCACCACTGACATTTGGTTCTGGCGAATGAGCCCGAGAAGCTGCCTGCCTGCCTGCCTTCCCCTCCCAGCTGGTGCCTGACTCACACATCACTCCTGCCCCCATTCCCGTCCACAGGTGCATCTCAGCACTGCTGATAATGTGGCTGTCGGCAAGAGAAAAAGCATGCAACACCATGTTGTTACAGAAGTGTCTAATCGAATCTTCACAGAGCTAGGTCAGCGCCACAGAAGCTGAGACAGCAGGGACCAGAGAAGTGTGTGCCTCTCAAACCAGAGTCCTAGGACCTGGAAGGATGAAGTGGTTCTCAGTGGTCCTAGAGCTTGCTTGCTTGCTTGCTTGCTTGCTTTTTTTCTTTCGTTCTTTCTTCTTTCTTTCTTTCTTTTTCTTTCTTTCTTTCTTTCTTTCTTTCTTTCTTTCTTTCTTTCTTTGCTCTTTCTTTTTTTAGTTTAGTTTTGTTTTGTACTAGAGATCAAACTCAGGACCCTGTGCTTGCCAGGCAGGCACTAAAGCCACTGAGCTATCTCCCTGGTCCATCCTCCAGGCTTCTGTGTAACTTTTCTTTTTTACTTCATTTTAATCACAATTTTAAAAATAATGACTTCATATGCTGGAGTCGCCTTATAATCAGGTGACTCTATGAGACTGGTTTTTCAGGCAGGCACGGTGGTGCACACCACCCCAGCACTGTAATCCCAGCACTTGGGAGGCTGAAGCAGGAGGACTGGTGCAAGTTCAAGAACTGGGAGCTCACAAAAGTGAGCTCAAGGCCAGCCTGAACTGCATAGTGAGACCCTGTCTCAAAAATACACAGAGAGAGAGAGAGAGAGAGAGAGAGAGAGAGAGAGAGAGAAGAGAAAGATTGGGATTTCACGCTAATGTATGAACTTATGCCAGATGAAGACCAGACTGAGTATTAGGGTTTGTGTCCAGTTATTCCCTCAAAGCCTTGTGTAGTTATGGGGCAGATTTCTAGAGCTTGTGATTAATTCATAATCCAGTGCTTTGATTACGGGTGTGAGTGCTGCTGGGACTATGGGTGTAAGTGTTTTGGGGATTATGAGTATGCATGCTACATCCAGGCTGGGGCAGATAGCCTGAGTGCAATATAAAGGAGACAGACTTGCTCTCTGTTGCCACTACTCTTCCCTTTTGCTCTCTGCTCTTTGCTGCCACCGTGAAGCCACCGTGAACTGCTCCCCTCTGCAATGTGCCACTCTGCCTTGGAGTCAGCTGAGTATGGACTGAAAGCTCCATTAACTGTGAGCTAAACAAACCTTTCCTTCCTTAAATTTGTGTGTCAGGTATTGTTTGTCACAGCAATGAGAGAAGAGTAACTAAGACAGAATTTGGTACCAGAGAAGTGGGATCATTGCTGTGACTACCTGACCATGTGGATTATGAGCTTTTGGGAATGGCTTATGGGAAGAGATAAGCAAAGTTTGGAGATGTCACCCACAAGAGAAGCTCTGGAACAGCTTCAGCTGTTCTGTACAGAAGATTTTGATCAGAACTCAGAAGACCAGAAGGCTGATAGAAATCCTGCCTGTAAAGATCAGGCTGAGGAGGTTTCTTCTGGGAAGAAGGACTGCATTGATTGTTGGACTCCAGATGATGTGTGCTTTGGCTTGGAGGAAAGTTTGGCTGCATTTTGTTCATGTCCAGAGACTTTGCCTGGGACTGAGATTAAGCATGACACACTGATTAATCTGGAAAAAGAAATTTCAAAACATCAAATATTAAAGGAGTAGCATGGCTGGGGAGGGGCTTTTAATCAGATTTATGTTGAGAATCAAGAGCAAAGAGCCAGTAGGATGATTTAAAATGTTGCCAGTTTGGCCAGAAAGGAAGCATCAATAAAGCTAGGGATTGCAAAGATAGAGCTGAGAAGTTCTCCATTGCCCAGAAGGAACCAGAGAATGGAAAGTATGGCCTGAGGGCATCACTGGAGGCATCAGGTCTCCACCCTTTGCAGCTTCAGAATTGAAAGTGTGAGGGGCTTTGCCTTGAGGGGAAAGGCACAGAGCCCCTCACCTAGAACAGTGGTAGGGACCACACCAGGTTCCAGAATGACACCAGCATGGAAAATTTGTTCCTCAGAATCAGGTTCAGAGTGCTCAGTGATCAGGCATCCAACTCCTAGAGTCAAGAGAGAAGGAAGCCTGGCTGCTGCTCCAGCTGGCAGCAGACCTTGGCATCATCCATGTGGTATTGGTTTTAGGCGCTTGCAGAATGCAGGAGTTCTGAGGTTAAGAAAGCTTCCACCTACATTGCAGAAGAAAGCATAGGAGGCCAGGCAGTGTGCCTCTGAGAAAGCAGTGTGTAAAGCTGTGAGTGAGAAGCATATTCAGTGGAAACCCCAGAAGTCTGGAAAATACAGGAGCATGGATCATCTGAGGAAAACTGTGCCAAGGATGGAGCAAAGCTGGCTTAGGAGAGAAGCTATGGGAGCTACCACCAAGAGTATCATAAGGGTGGAGCCACATGGAGCTCACAATTTGCCACAGATTGCTTTGGATATTCCACATGGAACTATAGATCTTAATGTTTGCCCTTCTGGACTTTGGACTTGCTTTTGTCCCAGTGCTTGGTATCCTTCTGTGTGCACCTTTTGGAATGACAATGTTTATTTTGTGCCATTGAATGTTGCAAGTGTTTTAACTTTTCATTTGTACAGGAGCTAACAGCTAAGAGTTTGCCTTACATCTTGGAGGAGACTTGGGACTTTGACTTTTCAGCAATGCTGAAACTTTTGGACTTTGGCAACTCTTAGAGATGGTCTTAAATGCCTTTTATATAAAGGGATGTGCATGAGTCTTTGGGGGTCCATGGGTGGAATATTCAGGTTTGTGTCTAGTTGTTCCCCAAAACCTTGTGCCCTTATGGGGCAGACTTCTAGAGTTTGTGATTAATTCATGATCCAGTGCAAGGATTATGGGTGTACATGCTACATCCAGGCTGGGGTGGATAGCCTGAATACAACATAAGGCAGGCAGACTTGCTCTCTGTTGCCATTGTTGCCACTACTCTTCCCTTTTGGTCTTGCTGTTTTCTGCTACGATGAACTGTTCCCCTCTGCTATGTTCCACTCCTCCTTGGAGCCAGCCATATATGGACTGAAGTCCCATTAACTATGAGCTGAATAAACATTTCCTTCCCTAATTTTGAGTGTCAGGTATTTGTTCCAGCAATGAGAGAAGAGTAACTGAGACACTGAGTTTCACCATTTCTCTGTGTGATTTAAAGTCTTCAAGTTGTTCACATTGAAACATTGTTGGGAGAACAGAGCCATTGCACTTGTTCTCCAGATCCCTAACTGAAGGGGCTGCCTTAAATAAAATCTCCAGGACTAATCTTAGCTTTAAGTAAATAAGATCATAAAAAAATAGTAACTCATAAGATTCAATAATATCTCATTCAGTGACACTTGAGTTGGATGTGCTGGAAGTTTTGATCAAGGTTGAAATCTGATTGCCAAGAATTAGCAAATATACCTTCCAATTATACAGTCTGTAGAATATATTTATATACAAGCTTTTTATTATTGTTGAGGTCAAAATAAAAATATAAATTAAATATGAAAGCCAGTCTGAGGCTATAGTTTTTACTGCTCAGCCCAACACACTTGCCACAGGAAGCCCCTATGACCTGCCAGTGTGGGCTAGCAGGTCCTACATGCAAGCTGTGGGGTAAGTCGTGCAGGGCAAATCCCTGCTCTCTCATTTCCTAGCTGTGTGGCTTTATCTCAGTTCCTTCCTTTGCAAACTAGGAGTGGTAATAAGGATGATATCTGCTCAATAGGATTGTCTTAAGAACTAAGTGAATAAATAAATGCAAAGTTCTTTGATAGTGCTTTGTGTATAGGGGAAATAATTACCCATGTAAACTCTTTAGTTAGTTATGGGTAATTTCTTCACACCAGGGAGGACAGATGTGTGGTCCCTTGTAACTGCTCTTTGTGTCCCCTATTTGCCTTGAAATCTTCCTGGAGTTAGTAGCCTATGGAAACTTCAAGAGTGGCCTCCAAGTGCCCTCTTTGGAACCCAAGAGGACCCAGACTTCATGACATGCTTTGGGTGCCACAATTGTATTGATTCAAGTTTCTCAGAGAACTTTTAAAACTATAATATGAGTCAACACAATCACAGACATGCCCCACGCCTGTGCTGACATACTAAGGACAGTCAGCTGATGGGTTACATTTATACTGCCTTGCTAACCTTTCTGAGGCAGACCTTAGAGAAAAGCTGATTCTGCAAGATTCATGGATATATTTAAAAGTCTTATAAATGAGTCACTAATTGCAATGTGTACGGCTCTGCACTGACCTTTTTAAAATTGAAACATACATGTGTAATAAACAAAAAGTAAAAATAACAATGTAGATATAACTCAATACTCTAGGAGAATCTGGGCAAGGTTGGTTTGTTTATTCATTAGCTCATTCATTCAGCAAATGCTTATTTATGCCTGTGTGATGGCGAACTCCCTTCTACACGCTTGTATAAAGAGCCAGGGATGGCGCTGAGGCCCATCTATCCAGCCTGCTCTGATCTGCAATTAACATGCAATATTCAGCAGAACCAGAATACTTTCATCCTCCCCTGTCATAAAATTGATAGACCTAGCATTTATTATAAGCCTGGGACATTTATCGACTGACTTTGATATTTATGACAAGGAAGTAATCTAGTTTTTAGATATTATTGGTGATTGGCTTTGAAACAAAAAGTCCTACAAATCCTCTTTAAGACTTTCGAATTGACTTGATCGAAGAAAATCTTGAGATTGCAAGGTAAGCTGCTTACTGGTTTAAATCAGGCTTTTCTAGATATTGTATATTCGAAGAGATTATAGAAATAAATTGATTAATGAGATTCATAGAAAACCACAAATGTCAGCAAAAAAAAACTGACTTCCTAGTTCATCAAAGAGATTCAGTATTCTCTTTCATTGATTTTGTAGAATTTAAGAAAAGTTATAGACATAAATTAATAAATAAATCTATCCTCCTAAAATGCTACCATCTTGTGGGTTTTTTTTCATCTTGTGTTTTTGATACATTGAGATACTCAGTAAAATTTTGCCTAGAAAAAATTCTGCTCCTGACATTTTTAATTGTTTTCTTTATTCATTGATGATAGAACCATTTCTTTAAAAGAAAAAAATCTGAAACTCTTAAAGCAAAAAAGGTAGGCAGCCTATTTTAAAGGACTGCAGAGAGCAGCTAGGGAAATGTGATTTGCCTAGCCATTTCCCCAGTCTAAAGCTAAGTCGTACTGCTAATCCCTACTCTCCAACCTCAATTGCTTTCTCCAGGTGGTGTCAATCTCTTCCCTTATCCCTAGAGAGCTTCTTTTCTGTCTCAGTTAAGTACTCGATATTCCCAACATTCAACATGCTCCCAGTTCCCTACTCCTTGTGAGGCTTCCCCCTTCCTGCACCTAATACTAGGAATTGCAGAGAGGAAGGAAGCCCATGCAGTGGTTAATCCGTGCCTAGAGGAGCCAGGCTGCCTGGGTTAGTATCCCAGGTCTGCTGTCTAGTATCTGCCTGACCATAGCTGAGTTAGTTCACTTGCAATGAGCCTTGATTTCCTCATGTATAAAATAATATAATGATACCTCCATTAGAAGTTGGTTAATGGTCTGCTAGCTATAAAGCTCTCAGAAAAGAAGTTGGCATGCACCAAGTGTTCAATGAGTCTTAACTGAATGCAGAATATTGCCTTAGTCCTCTTCTAGCATCCCTAATATGACAAAAAAAAAAAAAAAAGAATCTGCATCACTGATGGAAAGTTAAGAGCACCAACTAGCACACCTCAACCAGAAAAGAACCCACAAAATTAAGGAAGCTAAAATTGCAACATGTAGAAAGGAAAGTTCTTTTTTAAAAAAAAAGTGTGAAGTCTCCATTGATTCTCAAAGAGAAACCTTAAAATCTTACTCATGGCTTAAGGAAGAGGGAGAAAAGCTAATGGAAATTAAGCACAAGGTCAGGGGATTGCTTTGCGAATGTCGTATGTTCTCACAGACATACCTTTTATATAAGATTGCGTCAGAAGTACTTTTTGTTTTAGTTCACAATAGTTACCATCAGGAAATTACCCTTCAGAACTCTCATTTCATAATCTCACAGTTTATTTATTTTTCTTTACCAGGCTGGAGACCAGTGACTCTATTTGAAAGTTGATTCTGACAATTTTCATGTTGCATATCCTAAATTCATGATTCTTCAGGTTGGGTAATATTGGAATCATTGCTGGGGCTTCTGCAATTAGTGAAGGCTGAGCTGAAACTAGGGCAGGTCTGTTCTAATGCCCCTAAGTCATGGCTTGAACAATGAAATGCAGAAAAGATCCCTAAGTGACTCTAGTGTGTCACTAAGTTTAACAAGTAGACAAGTAGACACCAACAATGGAATCCCATCCCTCTCAGTCACCAACTAACAAAATGGTTTTTCTATTAGGCTGAACAACATTCAACTGCTCAATATTCAACTGTTTTATTTTTAATCTACAAATAGACACCCTTTTTATTTTTAGACACTGGGGATAGAGCCCACCTCTCCGGACACTTACACACCTAAGAAAGTGATGTACCACTGAGCTACACCCTTAACACTTTTTACTTTTTTAAGACAGGATCTTGCTAAGTTGCTGAGGCTGACCTCGAAGTTCTGATCTTCCTGCCTCAATCTCCTAAGTAGCTGGCATTGTCATGTGTGTCATGTAGGGTTTTTTAAAAATTTTTGATTGGTTGGTCGGTTGATTACTGGAAGAAGGGGCAAAAAGCACATTTGTTATGTAGTCGCAGAAAGTTTAGCAACACTTAAGTAATGTGGAAACTAAACCATAGCCTCACTTGAGCGAAGCATCAGCTATTTGTAGTCAAATGTGAAGGAAAGGATGCACTAAAGGAAGGGCTGTTGGGCATGTTTGTGCCCTCTCAACCTGTCCACATGGCAAAGGATGTTAAAACAGAGAGGTGGCTTCAGAACAGAGATTGAACCCAGGGCACTGCCAGAAAACCTGGAGAGGAAGCTGAGGGCATGAGGTGAATGAAATGATGGATTCTGGACTTGGAGCTGATGCTGCAAGAGCATGAACCTTCCAGAACTCTGGAACTTTTGAAGTTAGTCTGTTTTGTGTGCTTCAACAAGATACTACATATGGGTCATTGATAAAGAAAAGAAAGTAGCTTCTTGCAGTTCTAAGCCCCAGAAGTCTAATATTGAGGGAATTGATGTGAAGGTGTGTGAACTGCTTCATCCAATGGTGAAAGGGCAGAAGAGGAGGAAAGAGCACACTTCTAACAAACCCTTGCTTGTGATAACCAGCTCCCTCCTACAGAGCAACCACCCACTCCTGAACGCAGAGCCCTGATGACCTAATCCCTCTGGTGAAGCTGCACTTCCAGATAGCTCTGTATTAGGGATTCAGCTCCTAACACATGGACCATAGCAGAGGGGAAGTGTATTTCACATCTGAAAGAAACACGATGTAAACAATTCGCCACCACTGGGCAGATCACAGTGATTTAAAATATGCCCGTATGTTATTGGGTACACCTCTTTTCAAAAAGATATGCTTTTCTGCACAAGCTGGACTCAGTGATGCATTTTTGAAGAACACAATAAAACAGAAGTGACGGAGCTCTGCTTCTCAACAGGTCATAAAAGGCACTGTAGTTTTCTCTTGGCTCCCCCACTTGTAGATTTTTCACTCTGGGTACGCATTCAAGCAGTCTATAGAGAGCCCCAGTGGCAGCCTACATAGCCAGGGAAGGACAGGGGCCTCTTGACAATAGCAATGAGAACAAGTCATCTTGGAAGCAAGTCCTTTGGCCCTGACCCCACAATCTCCAGAGGACTAGAGGCCCTGCTGATGTCTTCACTACAGCCACTTGAGAAAACCACTCTAAGTCCTGACCACAGACACTGAGACAGTCCATTCTTGTGTATTGAGCCAACACACTGTGGGGTCATATGTTACGCAGCAAAAGATAACCCACATAAGAAAATATTACTATCAATCCTACAGACATTAAAAGTATTATATGAAAATACTATGCAAAATTCCATATCAATAAAATGAATACCTAGATGAGCAAATTTCTTAAAATTATAACTTATCCAA
>PVKN010002917.1:9440-40037 GCA_004027915.1 Capromys pilorides
GATTTCATCTCAACACATGAAGGAGGGGGGGCCGGCGAGATGGATCAGTGGTAAAGCGCCTGCTTAGGAGGGCTCAGGCAACTGCAGGGACTGCGGTTCGATTCCCGGCACCACATGCTGCGCCAGCGCCACCACCAGGGCAGGCTGAGCCAGCCACAAAATGAATAAATAAAGAAACAAACACACACAACAAGCTAACAAATAAATAAATAAATAAAATTAAAAAAAAAAAAAAAAAAACATGAAGGAGGAAAGGAGAAGGATGAAAGGAAGGAAGGGAGGGACATGAGCAGAGACCGCAGGGCTGGCAGCCGCCATCTCCTGGGCTGGGAGCACGACTCGGGCTTAGTACTTGAGCACTTGCCAAGGCTGTTCTGAAGGAGAAAAGCTGTACAAGAGAAACTGCTCTTTAAAAAAAAAAAAAAAAAAAAATCAGCCGGGCGTGGTAGTGCATGCCTGTAATCCCAGCGCTTTGGAGGCTGAGGCAGGAAGTTCAGCGTGAGTTGAGATCAGCCTGGGCTACAAAAAAGAACTCAAGGCCAGCCTGAACTGCATAGAGAGACCCTGTCTCAAAAAAGACAATAAATAAGTAAATAAATAAATAAAATAAAATAAAAATTAAAGAAACATTTATTTATTTGATATGGGGTCTTACTATGCACCTCAGGCTTGTAGTGATCCTCCTGTCTCAGCCTCCCCAGCACTGGGATTTAGTGACCAGCAGGACATGCAGTACCAGAGATTGAACCCAGATCCTGTGCTTGCCAAGCAGGCACTTAGACTACTGAGCTATCTCCCCAATCCCAGAAACTGCTCTTTTAAAACCACTGTTCTAGGGCAGGGGAGATAGCTCAGTAGAGTAAGCATTGCCTGGCAAGTACAAGGGCCTGAGTTCAATCCCTGGTCTGCAAATAAGCAAATAAAAATTAAAACCTGGCAGACTCTGTAACTGCTTCAAAGTTTTGTAGCTACTTTTTTTGTTTATTTGTTTTTTTGCATAGGGTCTCGCTGTGCAGTTCAGGCTGGCCTTGAGCTCCCTTTTGTAGCCCAAGCTTGTCTCAAACTCACACTGATCCTCCTGCCTCAGCCTCCCAAGTGCTGGGATGACAGGCGTGAGCACCATGCCCGGCTTGTAGCTCCTTTTTTAACCCCTGTAAACCACGAGAGCATGACCAAACACGCAGGATCATTACTCTCCCTTTGTAACTGAGGATCTCACCCTGCTAGCTAACTGGAAGAGCCCCAGGCTGCTCCATCTCACCTTTGTTCTTTTTTTGGGCCTCCTGCTTGTGCACCGTACAAATGCCCCGGACCACAGAGACTGGGGCTGATATTTTGGAAGTGATCCAGGTCAATGCCAGTTGACCTAAATAAATCCACCTCCAATTTCTGGGAGTCACTTCCCTATCTCTCCTTGCCCTTGTAGGTGCTCACCTGTAATCTTCACACTCAGGAGAGTGGGGCAGGAGGCTGGGGACAAGGCTCCGGAGCAGTGTCTGGGCTCAATCTCCAGAACCAACACAAAAGAAAGAGAGAGAGAGAGAGACAGAGAGCCATGGAGTGTGCCATCACGTGTGATAAAAACACTTCTCACCCCACGCAGTGGCGCATACCTCTAATCCCAGCACTCTGAAGCCTGGGGCAGGCGGATCACAGCTCAAGGTCAGTCTGAACTGCGTAGTGAAACCCTGCCTCAAAAAAAAAGAAACAAACAAACAAACAAAGCCGGGTGTGGTGGCGCACGCCTATAATCCCAATGCTTGGGAGGCTGAGGCAGGCAGATCATAGCCAAAACCACTTGGGGCAGTTTGGAGACCTACTGAGCTCCTTCCTGAAAATAAAATTACTTATAAAAGCTGGAGACATTGGGGCCAGTGAGATAGCTCAGTGGTCTAAAGTACCTGCTTAGGCAACTGCAGGGATCATAGTTTGATCCCTGATACTATATCCTGTACCATAACACAAAGTGGTTTTTTTGTTTTTTTGTCTTTTTGTTTTTTAAAGCTGGAGATGTTGTTCAGTGGATTTAATCCCTATTGCCCACAAGCACAGAAAGAATTTTGGGGTAACTTGTGATCAAGCTTTGGAAATACCACTATATATATATATATTTTGTTTGTTTGTTTTGTTTTTTTATATGAGACTGGGTCTTTATAAATTGCAAGGTTGCCCAGGTCTGGTTGGAGCTTGCGGCTCTCTTGCCTCAGCCTCGCAGGACAGGAGTGCGCCCCGCCGGCCCCGCGGGCCCCAGGAGCGGGGCTTTGGGCCCACTTCCCTCTCGCGAGCCACGGGGCCTGAGCCCGCCGCCGGGCGCAGCGCGGCCGGCAGGGGGCGCTCGCGGAGGCGGCAGTGCTCGCGGTGGCCGGCAGGGGGCGGCGTCCTGCCCTGCCCGGGCAGACCGACTGCGTGGACCGTGTGGGCCCGCGACGTAGGTGCGGCGCGCGGCGGCCGGTGCGGGCTGGATGGCCGCTTCCTTTTCTGTGTGTTAGGTACTCCATGTTTCATTTCATACTTCCTTTTGGACGCGGGCTCCCGTACGGAGTTCACGACGGCCCGGGCTCATCGTGGCCCCGGTGACCGTCCTGCCTCAGCTTCCCGCGCGAGGGCTTGCGGGCTCCGGGGCCGGCGTTCGGGCTCCTCTGCCCGCGCCGAGAGCACCGGCAGCGCTGCCGTAGGGCCTGCGCCCCGCAGCCCTTCGGCTCCCGGTGTCCCCGCCCGTGGAAGCCCTGGGGGGACCTTGCGGCCCCTCAGAACCCCGGGCCGGCCGGGCGCAGCCGCCTGGGGGCCCGCGCTCTGCTGGCTCTGAGGAGGGAGAAGCCCGTCGGGCGCCCGCCGGCGCCGGTTGGCGGCGCGGCCCGCGGTGGAGCAGCGGAGGCCGAGCGCGGGCTGGGCAGCGCGCAGGGCTGGAGTCAGGGGCGCCGCGCACCGCGCTCGGGCTCTGGGGACGCGCCCTCGCCTGCGAAGCGCTGACAGTCGGCGGGAGTGACAGCGGGGGAGGGACAGATGGGGGCCAGATGGAGGACAGACGAGGCACAGACGGGGAGGACAGACGGGAGGGGGACCTGACGGGGGCAGGGAGGGACAGATGGGGACAGGTGGGGGACAGACTGGGCACAGACGGGGAGGATAGACGGGACACGGGGTGGGGGACAATGGGGGAGGCGGACGGAGGGACGGGGTAGCGGGAGGATGGAT
Source organism: Capromys pilorides (assembly GCA_004027915.1). Taxonomy (NCBI): domain Eukaryota; kingdom Metazoa; phylum Chordata; class Mammalia; order Rodentia; family Capromyidae; genus Capromys; species Capromys pilorides. The sequence goes on from PVKN010002917.1 coordinate 12,636, forward strand.
GGGAGGATGCAGGGGGAACGGACGGGGACGCCCCGGGCCCTGCGGTGGCTGCGGACCTGCGTCCGACCGCGCTGTCCCCGAGGCGCCACCCGGCTCCTCGGTGCCGTCAGCCCAGGCGGGAAGACGGCGCCCCCTCCGGTCCTCCCGGGCGCTGCAGCAGGCGGGGCCGGGTGGGGTCGGCTTTCCCAGCCTCGCTCCCTCCCTCCGGAGCAGCTGGGCGGAGCTGCAGGCGGGAGCGAAGGCCGCGGTGGGCGCCGTGCCCCGCGAGCCCGCGCGTGGGCCTCGACCTCCCGTGCGCACTCAGCTCCCGCCCTGCGTCCCCGCGCGGCGGCCGCTCCGCACCCGCCGGGCGTCCCAGCGCAGGTCCTCCCGGAGGCGCCAGGCGCGCGCGGGCTGGCGAGGCCGGGCCTGGAGCCGCTCGCCCCGGAGGCCGAGGCAGGCAGGTTGTGGGTCTCAGCGCAGCCCAGGCGGTGCGCAGGAAGGAAGGGAAGGCTGGGGAAAGCCTGCCAGCCAGCGGGGACACGTGGGCCACACTCGCGCTCGCTGGCCACGGGGACGCGAGCTGGAAACAGGCGGTTACTGAGTTGTGGCAGTGAGAATGTCGTGCCGATGGTCACACAAACCGAGACAGCGGTGACGTCCCCAGCCCATACCCCCTGGCCACCGGGAGACCTGCAGGCTGTGTTTTGTCCGCTCCCGTGTCCGCGGAAAGGTGTCCCGCCCCGCGTCCCGCCCTTGGAGAAGCCGCCCAACCCCCGGGGGGGTGGGGGGGACGGGACGGTGGACTTGCCCGGGAGCAGCTGGGTCTGGCGCTGCGTCTCGCGTACCCTGCAGGGCTGCGGGACAACTCCTTCCGCCTTTCCCTGCAGCCTCAGGGCCGGCCGGGCTAGACTGCTTCTGGGACCTCAGAACCGACGGACACGGAGAGCAGAGCCCACCTAGGGACAGAGTCGGGCCGCCACCCCTTCCCCGCCCGAGGCAGATTATTCCAGAGCCCCGCGTGGGCCATGGCCTGCCACTGCCCATCTTCCTCCACGCCGAGAGAAGTCCCGGAGAGCTGCGTGCTTAGCACAGAACAGGTGGGACACACTGCCTAAGCGCGCGGCAAGGTTCTGAGTGCGTGTGCCCGGTGACCCCACACGCACACCCCCCAGCCCCCTCCTTTCGAGAGCATTCACAGAGCTCTGTGCTCACTCCGTAAATAACCCACCAGGCGGGCATGTGCTTGTAACAAATGAATGGGGCTCAAAGTCAGGAAGGAAGAAGGTGGAGATGGGCAGAGGAAAACCACAGCCTCCGGGGCTGAGGTCACGTTCCCCGCAACCCCCACCCTTCAGGTGAAGAAGCAGAGTTCAGAGCGACTCTTCTCAGGCCGAGAGCTTCAGAAGGACACACGCTTTGCGGGCCCTGACTTTGTCTGAACCAAGCTGATCTCGTCAGAAACTCTTACTAAGGTTTGAAAAAAGATCCCTTTTTCTTTGCCTGTGTTTCAGATATCTGCTACCAATTAGCATATGCCTGGGATCTCAGCACTCTGGCAGGCTGAGGCGGGAGAATCCCCATGTCAGAAGTTGGCCTGCCTGGCAAGTGTAAGGTCCTGAGTTTGGTTCCCCAAAGTAAAAATAAATTAGGAAAAAAAAAAAGTCCGCTTCGGGGTACATCCTAAGCTCAAATTCAGCCTGGCCTACACAGCAAGCACCTGATGTCTCAAGGGCAAACCAAACAAGAGGAGAATCAAATGTCTTACCAGTGCAGTAGGAGTGCCCTAATAGCTTGTGCTACTTTCCTTTGCTTGCTGTTGTGTGGGAAGGAGTCCGGGAGGGAATCTTCTGGAAAGTTTCTAGGCCTGGCAGCTTATGGGCTGTCAGGGCTGAGCCTGCACTGTGTCCTTCAGGTGCCTGGGGTTGCAGCGCTCACAGGTGTCGGGCTCTCCACCTTGCTGCAAAGCCCTCAGGCTTTGCATGCTTGCTGGGCACAGGCAGCAGCACTTCCTTGGGGCAGGAGGTCCGTAGGTGATAGTAGGCTAGTTAAGGTTGAACCTACACAGCCATGATAGCATAACATGAATTTGTTTGTTTGTTTAAGACAGAGTCCTCAGGGGCTGGGGAGATAGCTTTGTGGCACAAGTGCCTACTTGGCAAATGCAAGGTCGTGAGTTCGAACCCCAGTCCTGCAAAAAAAAAAAAGTCTTCCTATATAGGCTATGCTGGCCTCCTACTCATGAAGATGCTCCTGCCTCAGCCTCCAGAGCTCAGGGACTACAAGCATGTACCACCCAGCCTGGCTTAATACATGTTGTTTAAAAAGATTATGCGCGGGTGATATTTCTGCTTTCTGCCCTGAAATCTCACAATATAGGTTCCTCGGGAAAGAACGAGAAGGGCAGTTTCCGTGACTTCATCCCAGTGATTCTGAGCACCGGACACGCAGTCAGTCTGGAAGCATCTCTAGCTCCTTTGCTGGTATGGCAGACAGCGTTATGGGAAGCCAGGAAGTCTTCCCCACAGAGGAAGAGGAGGAGGTGACCCCCATCCCAGCTAAGCATCCAAAGGTGAGAAAGACCCCACAGGACATTCAGTATTGCAGCCATTATGCCCAAGACAGGACGCTGCTGAGCCAGGGCTGCAGGAGTCTGTGGCAAGCCCGGGGGATGCCGTGGAAGACAGAGGCCGCCTGGCAGATGCGGGCTACCAGTAAAGAGGAGGAGGACAGTGAGGAGGAGGGCCTGGTGAGGAGGAAGAAACGGAGGCGGCAGAAGAGCCAGAAATATCCAGCCGGGGAGTTCCTGATGGAACAAGAGGAGCAGTGGTGGAAAGGGAGAGCAGATTTAAAGGCCTGTAAGCAGAAGCCTTCCTCTGAGAGTTCGAAGAACCACGTCAGGAACAGGAGCCTCCTCCTGTCCAGCAAACCCCAAGGGGTTTCAGAGTCACCAAATGGCTTCCTCCCCAATAACCTGGAGGAGCCAGCCTGCCTTGAAAATCCTGAAAAGCCATCAGGAAAACGAAAGCACAAGACCAAGCACATGACAGAGCCATGTCCACTCTCTAAGTCCCAAAGTGCTGGCCCAGAAGAGGCCTCAGAGTCACCTAGAGCGCGGCAAATGCCCCCAGAAGCTCGGCGGCTCATCGTGAACAAAAATGCCGGCGAGACCCTGCTGCAGCGGGCCGCACGCCTGGGCTACAAGGACGTCGTTCTGTACTGCCTCCAGAAGGCTCGTGAGGACGTGAATCACCGCGACAACGCTGGCTACACGGCCCTGCATGAGGCCTGCTCCCAGGGCTGGACTGACATCATGAACATCCTCCTGGAGCACGGGGCCAACGTCAACTGCAGCGCTGAGGACGGCACGAGGCCAGTTCATGATGCAGTGGCCAACGGCAGCCTGGAGACCATCTGGCTCCTGCTGTCCTATGGGGCCGATCCCACCTTGGCCACCTACTCGGGGCAGACGGCCATGAAGCTGGCCAGCAGCGACACCATGAAGCGCTTTCTTAGCGATCACCTCTCAGATCTTAAGGGCCGGGCAGAGGACGATCCAGGTGTCTCCTGGGACTTCTACAGCAGTTCTGTGTTGGAGCAAAAAGAGGGGTTTGCCTGTGACCTCCTGCACAATCCTCCTGGGAGTGCCGATCAAGGAGATGATGTGGAAGAGGATGATTTCATGTTTGAACTCTCGGACAATCCTCTTGTCCCCTGCTACAACCTCCAAGTATCAGTGTCCCGCGGGCCCTGCAACTGGGTCCTCTTCACTGATGTCCTCGAGCGGCTGAAGCTCTCTTCAAGGATCTTTCAGGCCTGGTTTCCACACCTTGAAATCACCACCCTACCCACGGCTGAGTTCTGCCAGCAGGTGGCCTCCAGTCAACTGCTGACCCCTGCCGAGAGGCCTGGTGGCCTGGAGGACAGGTCTCCCTGGGGATCCTCTGAGACTGTGGAGCTGGTTGCTTATGAGCCCGAGCTCCTTCGGCTCCTAGGGTCTGAGGTGGAATTCCAGTCTTGGAACAGCTGACCAGGAAAACAGCCCCTCCCTGCGCTTTCTCCTCCTGAGTTCACCCTTCTCCCACCTCCCGTGTCCCCCCACCAAGGACCAGACTTTAGTCACCTTGTTTGTTTTGGGTCTTTTATAATTTTATTGTTTCGTTTTGGTTTGGTTTGGTTGAATTGTGTTCTGGGAGAGGTTTATTTTTTTGTTTTTGGTGCCGAGGACTGAACCCAGGGCTTCCAGCTTGCTAGGCAAGTGTTCTACAGCTAAGCCAAGTCCCCAGCTCCCAGACTACAGAATGGGGCAATAATGTGGGCTGACAAGACGCCACTTTCTCAATGTCAGAAATAAATAGATGATGTGCAAGCCCAGCCTGTGCAGCTTATTGAGATCCTGTCTCAACAATAAAGAAAGGTCTGAGGCTGGCTCTCCATGCAGAGGTTAGCCTGGGTGGGGTGTAGGGTGGCACCCCTGGCCAGCACTTGGTCTACAGGAGGCAGACTCGGAGCTGGCAGGCGGAGGGGAAACATGCTCACCACCCTGTGTGTTGTTTTTTTTTAAATTTTATTTATTTATTTATTTGTTTGCTTGTTTCTTTATTTATTCATTTTGTGGCTGGCTCAGCCTGCCCTGGTGGTGGCGCTGGCGCAGCATGTGGTGCCGGGGATCGAACTGCAGTCCCCGCAGTTGCCTGAGCCCTCCTAAGCAGGCGCTTTAGACCACTGAACCATCTCACCGGCCCCCACCCTGTGTTGTTGTAGTGTTGCCAACAAGCAGAAAAGAGAAGGAAAGTTTCACTCCCGGGGCTGGCCAGTGGCGGCAGTGCATCCCGGAGGCTGCAGGGAGCGGATGAGCGGCTCCTCCCTGTGGGGCGGCAGACTCTTATGTGCCCTGTGCCTTGTGCCTTTGGACAGTGGGACAAGCTTGAAAGGCCACCGGGGTGCGCAAGCGGGTGCTGTTTTCACCTCTGTCCTGGTAAAGCTGCCCTAGCCAGGCCTTTGACCTTGCAGCGCGATTTATCCTGGAGCTGGATGAACGCCGGCCCCCTCCTGGCTTTCTTGCGCCATGGGGCTCAGGGTCTGGAGGGTGAGCCTAGGGTGCAGCCTGCAGTGGCCCCTGCCAACCAGGCTGCAGGCGAGAGTCCCATGCTGAGCCTGGTGTGGTGCTGCACATCTAGACTCTCAGCCCTCAGGGAGACGGTGACAGGAGGGTCACAAGTTCTGGCACATCCTGGACAATTTAGCAATTTAGGGAAAACTTGACTCAAAAAATTTGAGGATTTTTTTTTTTTCTGACTCAGGCTGCCTTAAGGGCGGATCTGATAAAGGTAGTAGGGACCCGGGTCCCCTGTGCCTGACTGCATTTGCCCAAACAAGTGCTTAAACAACTGAGCTAACCCACAGGCCCCCCCCCCCCCAAAAAAAAAAATTTTGAAGAAGTCTGAAGTCATAGAAAAGCCTAGGGCTCTGTCCCCAGGGCCAGGAGTGGCTGGAGGAAGGGAGGCCAGCTCCTCAGCCGGGATCTTCACCACGTCCCTCCTGGGGCTGGAACACAGAACCTGGTGGTGTGACCTCAGCCTGCCCAAGGGGACTACATCCCTAAAGGCCCCTTCGGAGTGCAACCTGGTAGATAGTTTCCAGGGCGGGGTCTGTGGTCTGAACACATGGGCACTGCTTCCTGGGATGTAACCCTAGGTGTGTTCACCAAGAGGGATGTCGGCTCCCTGGGTGGGAGGCGTCCAGGCCTTCGATTACCGACTCCCAGTATCCTGCTAGTAGGGGCCGCATCCTCTTTCTTGTGTTCAGGTGAGGGATGGAGCCAGGCAAGAAGATAGAGCGGCGGGTGAGAGTGGGTATTTCACTTCTCTTCATCTGAACACCCCGAGCCATATCCCCAGGCCATTTTCACAGTTGAGACAAGCTTTCATTAAGTTAGTGCTGCCCAGGCTCAACCAGAACTTGGGATCCTTCTGCCTCAGCCTCTCGAGCGCTGGGCGCCCCGCCCAGCGCGGCTGTTTCTCCTGGGTGGGCAGAGCCAGCCTCCCTGGGTCTGCTTCCCAGGGGCCGGCTCAGCGCAGGAGGGCAGCAGTAGCAGACAGGAGCGGTCACGGCCAGGGTGTGGTGTGGGGAGGAGGCCCTTGTTCAGCCGGTCAAGCCCAGCTAGAGTGGCTCAGGAGGTAGAGGGCAGGACAGGCTAGGTAAGTATGAGGAGCAGGGCCGTGGGACCAAAAGCCGCTTAGGCAGCTCCTGGGCAGTTGGCGGGGGCCTGGGGGTCAGGCATGGAGGCTCAGGTCAGGGAAGCGCTTCTTCCTGTGCTGCCGTACCTGGGATCCTCAAAAGGCAAACACAGTGTTGCAGACCCCTGCTCCTAAGGATCTGCACGCAGCACTGGGGACAAGCTGGCATCCTGGCACAGAGCTGTATTCACTGCACTCAGGAGGCTGAAGCAGGAGGATCTCTGGTGCAAGGGCAAGCCTAGGTGTATAACATAGTGAGTTCAAGGCCAGCCTGGAGTACACAACTATACTCTCTCTCTCTCTCTCTCTCTCTCTCTCTCACACACACACACACACACACACACGCGTGCACGCAAACTCAAAGGTTGTATCTTTACAAAAACTTTGAACCCTGATGTATACAGCAAAATAGATACTAGTCAAAAGTGGAAACAATGGCCATCAATTGATGAGGGGATAAATTAGATGTGGTTTATCCGTGGAGGAGAAAGTGTTCAGCTCTAAACAAAGGCGGTCAGATGGGAGGCACAACCCAGTTGAATGTCTGAGCAGGGTACATTAAGAGAAGGGAGCCAGGCCGGGCAGATAGCTCAGCAGATTAAAGCACCTGCTTGTGCAGATGCATAGATTGGGGTTCGATCCCTGGCTCCACATGCCAAGCTAGCCCCATCCTCCCACACACACTGAGACAGGTGATTGAGATTGGGTGTGGTGACAAGGGCCTGTAATGCCAGCACTTGGGAAGCTGAAAAGAGAAGGATCGCTGCTGGTCTACATAGTGAGACTCTGTAGACCCTGTACTAAAATACGAGAGAGAGAGAGAGAGAGAGAGAGAGAGAGAGAGAGAGAGAGAGAGAGAAAGGGGCCAGACCTAAAGATCTCACCCTGTATGTTGCCATGTGCACAAACCAGCCAGGAAAGGAAAATCTACAGGCGTCAACTGAAAGCCGAGAATGGCGCTGACACAGAGGTCGGAGGTGACGAGGCTGGCTGGGGACAGGAGCAGGTTCTGTGGGTCTCAAGACCCAAGGATGGTGCTGAATAATCCTCAGGACCCAGGAGACTTTCTAAGGCTCCGCCGACCCTCCCTGGTGGTCTAGCGGCTAGGATTAGGATTCGGGGCTCTCGCTAAGGCTCCCGAGGTGCGCACAGCACGGAGGAGCCCGGCCCTGGCCAGGGGGCGCTGCAGCAGGGGCCGCTGGTACGCGCGGCCCTCAGACTCCGCGTGACCGAGCACCTCCGTTCTTTTTACTCTTTCCTCCTGTTTGGCCCAAGTTCACTGGACAGGGCCGGTTTTTCCCTTGCCCGTTCACTGCTCCCTTTTCCAGTAAGCTTTGGGCACCGCTCTGTCTTGTCTCATTCAACTTTTTGCGGCAAGAAGGACCTGGGACGACTTAGCCAGCCACCGCTGAAGGAACCGCCCAGGAACGCGTTGGGCAAAACCCGCACGAGTCAAGCTCAGCCACCGAGACAGCTGGGCTCAGGCCCGCGCGGCGTGGCTTTTGTCTCTCTCTAAATGCTTTGAGATTTCTTTTCTTCTGTCCCTCACTCTGCCTCCTACTAGGAGTTGGGGGCCCCCTCCTCCTGGAGCCAGAGAGGGGCTTCCCAGGCCAGACAAGGGGCGTGGGGAAAGGGTATATCGTCTTTTTTCTTCCTAGCTGCTTGTATTCACTCCACAGTTATGCCTTGTTGTCCTGGGCTTTCTTTTATTATTATTATTATTACTTTTTTTTTTTTTAATTTTGTTTTATTTATTTGTTTGCTTGTTTGTTTGTTTGTTTCTTTATTTATTTTTATGGCTGGCTCAGCCTGCCCTGGTGGTGGGGCTGGCGCAGCATGTGGTGCCGGGGATTGAACCACAGTCCCTGCAGTTGCCTGAGCTTTCCTAAGCAGGCGCTTTAGACCACTGAACCATCTCGCCGGCCCACTTTTTTATTTGTCTTTTTGAGACAGGGTCTCACTATGCAGTTCAGGCTGGCCTTGAGCTCACTTTTGTATGCCAGGCTGGTCTTGAACTCGCACTGATCCTCCTGTCTCAGCCTCCCAAGTGCTGGGATTACAGGCGTGCACCACCACGCCCGGCCTAAATGTGTGTGGTTTTTTTTTTTTAACTGAGATTCTGATCCTTAAAGGCAGATCATCTGGGCTTGAAAGTATGATCAACCTTCCTTAAGGGAAGCTTTCACAGATAAGGATTCTGTTTTTATTTTTTATTTTATTTATTTTACTTTATTATTTTTTTATGGCCGGCTCAGCTTGCCCTGGGGGTGGGGCTGGCACAGCATGTGGTACTGGGGATCGAACCATGATCCCTGCAGTTGTGGTCACGTAAGCTTGCCTAAACAGGCGCTTTAGACCACTGAACCATCACACCAGCCACCCTCGGCTTTTTTTGTCACGCTTTTTGCTGCTCTTTTGGAGATCAGCCTGGCCTCCTGCTTCTCTGTGTGCTGGCTGCAGTGCCGCCACATCACTTCGCCACGTGGTAGCAGCCACACTGACAGGGCACGCGACACTGGGATGTGTAGGACCTCCTAGCGGTACAAAGGAATCATAATTCCCAGCTTCTCGCTTGGTGCTCCAAACGGTGAGTTCATGATCTCTAAAACGAAGGCATGACTTCTAGGAACAGCAGAGGTGAAGAGTAGGAAGCGTCTATGGAGAGAAAGCAAGCTTTGACCCGAGGGGGACAGAGCAGGCTCGGAAGGCGAGTCACCGGCTGACCCTGCTTCTCAAGGGTGTGGTGGGCTTAAGGGGAAACTGAACTACAGTCAACTAAAAAGATGACAAGGATGGTTCTTGGGTACTATTGATCCAGCGGGAGCTCACAAGAGGGGTGCAAGGGGGGACAAACCTATGTTGACCCAGTAGGATTACAACAAGTGTGGTCTCTTAAGTGATGCCAGTTTAATGGTGGCTAAACGGGGAAGCAAGTCACTAGCAAAGCACATGGGGCAGACGAGGACTTTCCTGAAAGGGCAGGGTGAGGAGGTTTGGTCCCCATGGGGATCGATGTCTATTTACAGTACCTACCTCAGTTACTTTTATCTCATTGCTGGGACAAATACCCAACACCCAAAATGAAGGAAGGAAAGGTTTATTCAGCTCACAGTTACTAGAAGTTTCAGTCCATACTCAGCTGGATCCAAGACGGAGAGGCACAATGCAGAGGCCAGCAGCTCATGGCGGCAGAACAGCAACAATAGCAACAGAGGCCACAGAGTCAGTCTGTCTCTCTTAGATTACATTCAGGCTCTTGTCTCAGGCTCTCCGCCTCAGGCAGTTCTCAGACCCATAATCCCAGCAGTGTTAAGACCCATAACCCAGTGGATCATGAGTTAGTCTCAAACTCTAGAAGTCCCCTCCCCATGACTGCATGAGGGTTTGGGGGACAGCTAGGCACAAAGCATCACAGTACCCGACATGGCTGTGTGTCCCTAGGGGACATATATGGGTGTCGTCAGCCTACTGTTTCTTGCAGCCTGGCCTTCTGTGACTGCGCCTGCCGTCACAACTGTCTTCCATGCTAAGGGCCCAGCCCTGTCTAACACCTGCAGAATTTCTAACTCACTTTGCCCTCTACAGGAATGTGACCTTGCCACATGGCCGGCCACCATCTTGTCCTGCTGTGTGACTGCACATAATTTTGACATGGGTGTGTAGCACTGGTCACTACCACTTTTTCTCCATCTCTTTTTTTCCTCTTTAAAATAACTGGCCTTCTGAGCTAAGCTTCTGCCTTTAAAGAGCCTATGGGCTGGTGAGGACTGGAGAAAGGAGCCTTTTTCTTCTTCTTGTGTGAAGGAAACACTGTACAAACCCTTTAAAATTTCAGGAAACCTTTGGGGCAACACTACAGCCTGGGGGTGGCAGCATCAGGTAGACAGAGGCAGATGGGGGTGGCAGGTGGACACAGACCGCAGGCCACGTGGCAGCCTGCCGGGTGGCACGGGCATCTTACGGTGGCTCCTGGGGGAAATGCTGCCACAAGAAGAAAAGACGTCTTGTCCATGTCACTAAACACCAAAGGCTTTTGGCCAAAAATGAGCACCAGGTTAGCAAGCAGTGCTTGGGTGGGCACTGAGCTGCTGGCATTGGTGGTGCCCACCCAGAGCGGAGCAGGGGAGCCTCTTGGGAACAGGCCCCAGGGCCACAGAGCTGCGAACCAGGGCTGACCTGAACACCCCCTTCGCAGCAGCACTGATGCCTGAGCAGAACAATATTTAACAACACTTAAAGCTAATTAGTCAGGGCGATGAGTGTATAAAAACGGAGCGATCCCCATTCTTAGTTTTTTCCATTGAAATAAATACAAGAGATGCAGGCACCACATTTCACTCTGGTTAAGCTGAGTCATCCAGGCCCTTGAAAGACCAGCCAGACCAGCAAGTGGCTTAGAATAAATACAAGTTGGTGGCCGGGGAGATAGCTCAGTAGAATAAGTGTTTGCCTGGCAAGCACAGGGTGCTGAATTCAATCCCCGGTACCACCAAAAAAAAAAAAAAGGGAGCTGGGGAGATAGCTCCATGGCACAAGTGCCTGCCTGGCTAGTGCAAGGTCATGAGTTCGAACCCCAGCCTCCCCAAAAACAAACAAACAAATAAAAAAAAAAAAAAAAAACAAGTTGGGCCCTCCAGGACTCTGATGGGATGGCCGAAGGACTTTGCTCAGGCAGGCTCTGCCATTACCTCCCAAGAGTTCAGACTAGGAAGGTCACAGGCGGCCCAGCCTTTTGCGTTCACGGGTTCTCAGTATGGAAACAAAAAGTCTTTTGTGGTAAACGACGCGGGCATCACCCTAAAGTTCAGACCGAGATGTCTATCCAGGCTATGTGAAGTCTCATGGGGACCCCTGTGCACTCCAGATTTCTTCTCCTTCTTTGTGGGGTGCTGCTGGATTAGCTAAAATCTATGTCTCCTCATTGCAGGCCTCAGGCACACGCAATGGGAAAGCTCTTAGGCCTCAGACTGCTCAGCTTTGCCACGAGGCTGTAACCTTGATGCATGGCGCAGGTTTTATTTCTAACTTTTTTTTTTTTTTTTTTGCGGGACCAGGGTTCGAACTCACGATCTTGCACTTGCCAGGCAGGCACATGTGCCACGGAGCTATCTCCCCAGCCCATGGCACAGGTTTTAGCTTGACAATTTAAAACAAGAACAGGGGCGGCCAGGGAGACAGCTCAGTAGAATAAGTGTTTACCTGGCAAGTGCAGGGTCCTGAGTTCAATCCCGCAACAAAATAAAATAAAATAAAACAAGAACAGCTGGTCTAATATAATGAACAGAGTCCCCTCCAGGTTCTCATCTCAGCCCAAGAAGTCAGTATTTGTAAACCTAAAGATATGTTATTGGAAAAAAAAAAAAAGATATGTTATTGGAATCCCATCAAGTTAATTCCAGTCTACCACTCCTAGTGCAAAAGTAAAGACACTAAAGCATATTTATAAGTATTGGGGAGCCCAGGGGCCCTAAGTCCAGTCATGAAGATAGCTTTCTGGAACAAAAAGTGCAACCCAGGGCCCTACCCAGGTTTTATTCAGTGGAATGAGAGTGGCTTGAGGAGGAATAACTGAGAATTGCGTGAGTACTGTCAGCGGGGCTAGGTGTGTGGCCTGCATTTACCTTTGCCATATGCAGAGAAAATAATTTGCTTTATGCTGCTGCGACAGTATGTCATGTTTTGGGAATCTGGTGCTCTGCCAAAATGGAGACAATCGCTCTTCTTTCCAGAACAGCTGTTCAGGTGGTCCTCCACATGTGACAATTTGATCCAGGCTCAATACAAACCGGGAGGTGGCAAAGGATGGGAATGAGGTGGTGTTGGGAGCCGATAAAACGGAAACTGATCTCAAGTGGGACGGCAGGACGAAGCCTCGTGCCTAAAGCAGTTAAGCTACCTCATTCTTTAAAAAACGAAATCCTGCCTGGACATTGTGGGCCATTAGTCACTAGATAACCTTGTGTCTTGCAACTTTGTAAAGATACAAATAAAGGCGCTTAAGCGGGTGCGGTGGCACACACCTGTAATCCCAGCACTTGGGAGGCTGAGCAGGAGGATCGGTGTGAGTTTCAGACCAGCCTGGGCTACAAAAGTGAGCTCAAGGTCAGCCTGAACAGCATAGCGAGATCCTGTCTCAAAAAGACAAAAATAAATGAAGGCCCTTACTGATGTTCGGGGGATCATCTCGCCAGCCCGGCAGCCGAGCCACCACCTGACCCAGCTCTTGTCTTCTGGTCTACCTTTTCTTCATCCCTGCCCCCGCTTCTCCTCAGGTGCAGCAGACCACACCGAGAGATCAACACAGCCCTACAGGATGGTACTCAAAGCTGTACTATTCTCGATGTAGCAGCGTTTCTGCTTGGAACATGACAGGTGTAGTGAGATACCTCACACTTAAGCTTCTGGAACTCCACCAAGAGGAATCCTCGATAACTAGGGTAGAGTGGGCCCTAGGAGGAAAAGGACAGCTTGGGGGGCCCTGTTCTGAGCCCCCCACTAGGGTCCTGGTGGGTCTAGGCTGCACTGATCTGTTCAGGGAGGATAGCCACACTAGCAGGTCACCTCAACCTCCCCCTTACCATCCTCAGACCAAGTAATCAGGCCCTTCCACTCCGAGCGACAGGGATGCCATGAGAGCCCAGGGCCCCAGAGGACCCAGAATTCCTTAGCTCCTGGCACCTCCTCAGCAGTGCAGCACCCCACTGAGCACACACGGACAGCTTTTAACCCCACGGGGTATTGCTGGAAATGTGCTTTTTTTTTGGGGGGGGGGGGTGTGGACTAGGGCTTGAACTCACGACCTTGCACTTGCCAGGCAGGCACTTGTGCCATAGAGCTATCTCCCCGGCCCCTGGAAATGTCCTTTTTCCTATTCTGGCTCACAACTTGTCCCACCCCAAGAGAGGTCTCAGGGGTGGCAGGAAATACTCAAGTACAGGTTCTGTTTTCAGCTGCTGATGTCCAGCAGTGCAAGGAAGGACTAGGCCAACTGCAGAAGGTCCTAGTGAGTTTGCAGGGCGCTTCCTAACGTTGACCCTCACTTTTAACTTACGGCAAGACGTCTAATCCATCTTGGCCACTTGCTATGAAGCGCTGGGATTATCTCCATGGAAGACTATATTTTAGGAATTACAGAGTGACGAATGGAGTCCCTTCCTGGTTCTCGTTTGGCCCAAGAAGTCTCAGTTTGTTTATTTATTTATTATTTTATTTATTTATTTATTTTTGTCTTTTTTGAGACAGGGTCTCGCTATGCAATTCAGGCTGGTCTTGAACTCACTCCAATCCTCCTGCCTCAGCCTCCCAAGTGCAGAAGCCTGAATTTATAATCTCAGAAATAAGCTGTTGGAGCCCCCAGCATGATGGCGCACACCTATAATCCCAGCACTTGAGAGACTGAGGCAGGAGGATTGGTGCAAGTTTGAGACCAGCTGGACTACAAAAGTGAGTTCAGTGGGCTGGCGAGATGGCTCAGTGATCTAAAGCACCTGCCTAGGAAAGTTTAGGCAACCGCAGGGACTGCAGCTCAATTCCCAGCACCACATGCTGCGCCAGCCCCACCCACAGGGCAAGGGCAGACTGAGCCGACCATAACACAAATAAACACATGAGGTTCAAAAAAATTAAATTTTTTTAAAAAGTGAGCTCAAGGCCAGCCTGAACTGCATAGCAAGACCCTGTCTCAAAGAGACCAAAACAAAAGGACACATATATATGTATATGTATAAAATTATTGGGGAGCCAAGGGGCTCCCACGAAGATGGAACAAAGAGAGCAACCTAGGGCCGCACCTGTTTTATTTAGCCGAGAAAGAAGAGTGGCTTGAGGAAGAGAATTGTGGGAAGAAGGTGAGCACTGTGAGCTGGGCTAGGTAGGAGGCCTGCATTCACCTCCACCATATTCAGAGAGGACATGCAGAGGAAGTAGGTTGCATTACGCTACTGAGATAGTATCTAACATTTTGGAGGTCTCATGCTTCAGGTCTGATGTATAATCTCTAAAGCCCCGGGAAGTCATAGCCTCTATCTTGAGGCTCCATTCCGGCTGACAGCGTGGAGCATTGGCTCTTCATCCTGTCTTGACCTGGCTCACATTGGAGAGCGGCAGGTGTGGGTTATCATGGAAACATGAGTGCCATCTTCAAAAAATTACCACCAGCACCTCAGCTAGACCAGTACATACTGCTTAAGGCCAATTGAAAGGATGATGAGAAGTCCTAGCCAGCTCTGTACATTTCAGTGCAAGGAAATAGGGTCAGGCTCAGCCAAAATGGAGACAGCCGTGCTGCTTTCACGGAGAGCTGCTCAGGTGGTCCTCCACAACAGAGTCTTTATTATTTGCCAGTGTCCCATATGGGCTCCTGCCCCTTACCAATTGGGAACATGCTTGGCCCCAGCTCTCTGTTCCAATTTTGCTTATACACTTTCCCTGGTTGCCGGGGCAACTGTGACGGAATGCCGAGCCTCCTGGTGTAAGGGTTGGCGGGCTGTACAGCCGGGCATGGGAATTCCTAGCAACATATGCTCTGACTCTACTTCCTTTAATTAGCTCTGCTTCTTCCCTTATCACTTTCATGTTTGTGAAATTTTAACAAGGCTCGGGAAGGAGTGAAGGGGCCATTTAGGCAGGGTGACACAGGGGAGACTTAGCCCAGGTGTCCTGCTATGACTAAAACCTTCCAGGCAGGGTTCCACTGAGTTGATTCTGCCTCAGTTTCTCCTATTTCTAAGGTGATTTGGATACTAAGCTAGAGCTTCTTTGGCCTAGGAGGAGATTAACCTCTCAAGGGCCACCATCCTCGATAGACGGACAATCTTACAAAGGCAAGGAACTATGCAGACAAACAACAGGCTTTGAAAAGGTATTGCAGATTGTATCTAAATGCCTCTCCAAAGCTTCATGTGTTGGGGGGGCTGGGAAGACAGCTCCATGACACAAGTGCCTGTCTGGCAAGTGCAAGGTCATGAGTTCAAACCCTGGTCTCGCAAAAAAAAGAAGAAAGAAAGAAAGAAAGAAAGAAAGAAAGAAAGAAAGAAAGAAAGAAAGAAAGAAAGAAGAAAAGAGAGAGGGAGAGGAGAACAAAACAAAGCTTCATGTGGTCATAGGGGCTGACCTGTGTGGTCATTCAGCAGGGGCTGAATCTGGAGTGTGGGATGCTGGGGTTAATGGTCCGTTATAGGTTCACTGATTGGTTTGGCAGCACCGTAATCCCGGCAGCCTGGTAGAACACAAAGGAAGCAGAAAGACACCATTAAGATTAGTTGTTGAAGGGCCAGCGAGATGGCGAAGGGATCTAAAGCGCCTCCTTACACAACCTTAGGCAACCGTAGGTTTGATCCCCAGCCCCACACGTTGCACCAGCCCCACCCCCAGGGCAGGCTGAACCGGCCATAGCATAAATAAATAAAGGTTTAAAAAAAAAAAAAAAAAAAAAGAAGAAGCCAGGCGTGGTGGTGGCGCACGCCTGTAATCCCAGCACTTGGGAGGCTGAGGAAGGAGGATTGGTGTGAGTTCAAGACCAGCCTGGGCTACAAAAGTGAGCTGAAGGCCAGCCTGAACTGCATACTGAGACACTGTCTCATAAAGACAAAAAAAAAAAGAAAAAATCAGTTGTTGACACTGCTGTCTTCTGTCACCATGAACTTCTCCTCTCCTCTACAAATTTCCCTGCTTTGCAGCCAGCTGATTATAGACCAAAACCTCTACAAACTGTGAGCTAAATAACATATCCTTCCTTAGCTTTGTACCTCGGATATTTTGTCTCAGTAAATGAGAGAAAAGTAGCTGAGGCAAAAGGGAAGGAAACCACCCTAGAAGCTACTGTCCTTTCAGTGCAGCCCCTGCAACTCCAATACTCGGCACGGACCGGAAATGATGCCTACTGTGCCCGCTGCCCTCACCAGGAGGATGAAAAGATACATTAAAGTCTGTTGACCGGGCTGGGGAGACAGCTCAGTGGCACAAGCGCCTACCCGCAAAGTGCAAGGTCTGGAGCTGGTTCCCAATACCCTGTGCTGTGCCAGCATCGGAACCCTGGCCACACTGCACCTGTGCCATGGTGGCACACACCTGTAATCCCAGCACTAGAGAGGTTGAGCCGGGAGGATCACTAGGAGGCCAAAGTGCAAAGTGAGACCCTGCATCAAAAAGAAACTTTAAAATGTATGTGAACTGTGATAGTGAGTGGGGCCTCCCAGGGCCTAGAGGACAACCCAACTTTGTTTCCTAACCAATCAGCAGAGGCCTTCTGCCAATAGACTAATGTACATCCACCTTCCAGGGCGGGAGAGGCACTATGGAGCTAACATTGCACCTGTCCGTCAGCCCATCCACCTTTTTGCATGGGACTGGAAAAACAGTTGAGGAACTTAAGGCTGGCGCAAGGGACCCATCCTACACTATGAAGATGATATTCTAGTTTGCAGCTCAACTCAGGAGCTGTCTAGCCATAACGCTGTACAAACTCTACTTTCTAGCTAAGAAAGGACATCTTGGGTGTCTTCTCACCTCTGGGAGACGACCCTGTCTGGGGACTGGAAGCAGTCTGCCTGCGATCCTTGGCCTCCTCCCACCAAACAACACCTCTGTTCCTTCCTGGAAATCGCAGGCTTTTGTGGGATCAGACCACCTAATTTTGTCTAATTGGAAAACCTTATCAGTGGCATGGTGAACCACCTGAGCAGATCTCCTTGCAAGAAGAGTGATCGTCTCCCTTTTGGCTGAGCCTGACCCTATTTCCTCATATTGATAGGTACAGAGCTGGCAAGGACTTGTCTTTATCCCTCAGCTGGCTTTAAGCAGTGTGTATTGGTCTAGCCGAGGTGCTGGTGGGGGTCTCTGAAGATGGCAGGTATGTTTCCCTGATAACCCACACCTGCTGTGCCTGGTAGAGACAGGACGAAGAGCCAATGGTCCACGCTATTGGCTGGGATCGAGCCTTGAGATAGAGGCTATGACTTCCTGGGGCTTGGAAGATTACACATCAGAGCTGAAGCACTGGACCCCAAAATCTTAGATACTATCTCAGTAGTATAATGCAGATGACTTTTTCTGCCCATCCTTCTCTCTGCATATGCAGGCCTCCTCCTTAGCCCAGCTCACAGTGCTCACCTACTTCCTCCGATTCTGTTATTCATCCTTAAGCCACTCCTCCTTCAAGACTGAATAAAACCCGGGTGCGGCCCTGGGTTGAGACCTTTGTTTCTGGAAAGCCATCTTCGTGGCTGGACTTAGGGCCCCTTGGCTCCCCATAATTATAATTTCGCTTTAGTGTCTTTATTATTGCTGTGGGTTGCACTGGGAGTGGTAGATTGGAAGTAGCTTCGTGGGATTCCAATATTGTATTTTTGGGATGACGAATATAGACTTCTTGGACCAAGACAAGGACCAGGAGGCCTAAGTCTTACAAAGGGCAGTAAAGGCCCTGGGTCTGTACCCTTAAAATGGGCAGAAGTGACTGACAGTGCCTTTAGAAAAACAGAATATGCCTTTGCTCAGGTTCCAGCACGAGGAATACCTTATTTTTAAAAAAGTAAAAAGAAAACCCTTCTTTTACTATGTATCAGAGAAAGGAATGAATGCTTTGAGTCTTAACCCAAAGACTAGGACTATAAACCCACCCAGTGGCATATTTTTCAAGAAAGTTAGATGAGATGGCTGCTGGAAAGCCATATTGCCTGAGAACAATAGCAGCTACAGCTATATTAACAGAAAAAGCCACAAACTTTGGGATGGAGGAAAAGTTCTGACTCCCCATCAGGTAGAGCTATTTTGCAGACAAAAGGCTCCCTGAGGGGAACAGTTTACTAAGTACCCTGTTATACTTTTTAGACACTTAAGGCCATCATAAAAACTTGCACTATGCTTTTGGCCGGAACCGCCATCTTCCAGTAATTTACAGCAATGACTAACACAAAGGGCAAGAAAAGGGGAACCTGGCATATGTTCTCCAGGTCTTTTAGAAAACATGGGGTTATTCCTTTGACCACATACATATGAATCTACAAAAAGAGTGATATTGTAGACATCAAGGAAATGGGTACTCTGCCAAAAGGAATGCCTCACAAATGTTACCATGGCAAAACAGGAAGAGTCTACAATGTTACCCAGCATGCTGTTGGCAATGTTGTAAACAAGCAAGTCAAGGGCAAGATACTGGCCAGGAGGATTAATGGGCATGTTGAGCATATTAAACACTCACGAAGTCATGATAGCTTCCTGAAACGTGTCAAGGAAAATCATCAGAAAAAGAAGGCAAAGAGAAAGGTACCAGGGTTCAACTGAAGTGCCATTCAGCACCTAACTGGCAGCTTAAGTGTTCTAGGTCCTACATAAAAATAAAATTGTCCTGTGTTGCAAGGGTGGTTTTCTTAGTTAAACAGGTGTGTAGTGCCTTCTTACCTCAGAAATATTTTCAGCAGATTTTCTCTGTGGCTAGTGATTGTATCAGGTCTTTACTCTTCAGTGTTTTTTCTTGCTGAAAGGTATTGCTGAGGTATAGTGCAGCTGTATACTCAAATATTCAAATATTTATAAAGTAAAATATTTATATTGGCTTGAAGATCCTGTAAATCACCATGGGGAAAAGATGTATCAAAGTAAATGGAAGTCACTTCAGAAACAAATGTAAGTTAGGGCTGGGGAGATAGCTCAGTAGAATAAGCGCTTGCCTGGTAAGCACAGGGTCCTGAGTTCAATCCCTAGTACCACAAAGTAAGAAAAAAAAAAAGAAAGAAAGAAAAAAACACAGACGTAAGTCCCTTTCAGTTAAATGGTCTACAGGGTGTTCAGGGTCTCATTACTAGATCAGACTCAAAGTGATCCGCCTGTTTACAGCCTCCCCAAGAGCTGGGATTACAGGTGCGTGCCACCACGCCCAGTCTCAATTGCCTCTCAGCTCGCCCCAGGGGTGAGGCCAGCACAGCAGGCCTGGGGATTGAACCCAGGCCCCTGCACCTGCTTGCAGGTGCTTTAATCCACTGAGCTATTTGGCCAGCCCCTTAAATGAATTGTCTAAAGAAAACAAAAACTTGTACTATTATTAACCCTGTTCTTTAGATGCCTACAGGCCCAAAGTGTAGGCACTCTTGGGAACAGGTAATTTCCCAGACCAGCTAAGCATCAGTGACGTGCCCTTCCAAGAACCTGAGAAGGCATGACTGACCAATGGAAGTAGCTTCATCTGAGAAGGACACTGAGTTGGGCCCAAGCTCATTACAGAGCAGGTTCTTTCCTTGCCTCTTCACACGCCCCCCATTTTCCTTTCTTTTTTTTTTTAAGTTTATTTTATTTTTTTAAACCACATTTGTTTGTGTTATGGCCAGCTCAGCCTTCCCTGGGGGGTGGGGGGCAGCGCAGCATGTGGAGTCTGGGATTGAGCCACGGTCCCTGCGGTGGCCTCAACTTCCTGACACACGCACTGTAGACCACTGAGCCATCTCACCAGCCCCACCCCTCAATTTTCAAATAAATTTTGGGCTCCGTTTTTAGCTTGTCTCATCCAGTTCTTTGTCTGAGGCAAGAGGGACCTGGAATACACTTAATTAGTGAGCCATGTCTTTTCTTTTCTTTGTCTTTTTGAGACAGGGTCTCATTATGCAGTTCAGGCTGGACTTGAGCTCACTTTAGTAGCCCAGGCTGGTCTCAAACTCACACTGATCCTCCTGCCTCAACCTCCCAAGTGCTGGGATTAGAGGCGTGCGCCACCACGCCCGGACCCTTCTTTTCTTTTCTTTTTTGCAAAACCAGGGATTGAACTCAGGACCTTGCACTTCCCAGGCAGGCACTAGTACCCCTGAGCTATCTCCCCAGCCCCAAGCCATTTCTAAAAGAATCACTGGAAAAAAATAAAATAAAAAAATAAAAGAACCACTGGATACCAGTTGTGTGCAGCTGTGTCAAGGAAAGAGTAATTACGTTATCCACAAAATTATTCAAAGAAGAATACAACCCAAGTTAGAATTTAGATGGAAAGTCAGTTAAGAAACCTCCGCAGTGCTTCAGTCTCTTGTATTTTAATTTTTTTTTTTTTTTTAATCTTTTTGAGACAGGGTCTCGCCATGCAGTTCAGGCTGGCCTTGAGCTCACTTCTGCAGCCCAGGCTGGTTTTGAACTTACACACTGATCCTCCTGCCTCAGCCTCCCAAGTGCTGGGATTACAGGTAAACATCTAAATTAAACATGGATACACATCTCTCTACTTGAAATGTTTTTCTGGAAGAGTGAAAGGAGAAATGACCCATTCATCTTTAGATAAGGTTCTTTTGATATAATATTATAACAGAATTAATCCTAAGATTAAATTAACTAGGCTCTCTATTGGTCTGTGCAATGTATCATTTTTTTGTAGCCAAACTTCTTTTTTCAGGGCTACTCTTGCATGATTTTTGTGAATTTTTAACTTTTTCTCCAGTATAATTGTTCTATCTTTGAAGATAGGGCTTGTATTTTGTTTGTTTGTTTTCTGGGGTTTTGTTGTTTTTGTTTTGTTTTTTGGGTTTTTGGGGGTTTTTTTTTTGTATTTTACAGAAGGATCTACAGGGTGTTCAGGGTCTCACTACTAGATCAGACTCAAAGTGATCCGCCTGTTTACAGGATCCCAAGAGCTGGGATTACAGGTGCTTGTACCACGCCCAGTCTCAATTGCCTTCTCAGCGCACCAACACAGCAGGCCCAGGGATTGAACCCCCAGCAGGCACTTAAATCCACTGAGCTATTTGGCCAGCCCAGGACTTGTGTGTTTGTTATTTTGTTTTGTTTTTCAGAATAAAAAAAAAAAATGTACTTCTTTAGCTGAGTAGGTTTCTAGAAGTACTGGGTAATTAATTGGCTGTCCCCTGTGGTCATCTCGATTAGAAGCAAGGACCATCATAATATTGCAAATGTAGAGGGTGTCAGGACTGGATTAAATCCTGACACCCTCTGGAGAGGATGTTGGGGAGTGGGAATTACTTGGTGTAGAAAAAGCCATATATGTACCGTCAGGAACTTTATGTTTTCTCAGAGTTAGTTGTTTGTAATATAAATTGATAGGTTTTTCTCAGGTGCACGGCACAGCAGAGAAACAGGCAGAAGGAAGCAGGGAAAGGGGCTTTATTTTCTTTGAGGACACAGGAGAGAATTCGTGAAGATAAGAAATTCTCTGGGGTTGAACAAAGGGAGGCTGAGGTTCTGATGGCCTTTGTCAGGGGTGGAGTTTGAAGGGGACGTCTAGATATACCTGAAAGAGCTGACTGGGGGGTCTTCCCTAAGATGGCAGGAAGGGGGGGAAGTAAATTATGTCCTGGGCTGAGTTGGAGAAGGGGGAGGTGGTCTTGGCTACTTGGGTTTTTTATTTTTATTTTATCTTATTTATTTTGGTGGGACTGGGGTTGGAACTCACGACCTTGCACTTGCCAGGCAGGCACTTGTGCCACGGAGCTATCTCCCCGGCCCCTTGGTGGGGGCATTTTTGTTTGTTTATTGTTTTGTTTTTGTCTTTTTTTGAGACAGTCTTGCTATGCAGTTCAGGCTGGCCTCGAGCTCACTTTTGTAGCCCAGGCTGGTCTCGAACTCACACTGATCCCTCTGCCTCAGCCTCCCAAGTGCTGGGATTAGAGGTGTGTGCCACCACGCCCGGCTGGGAGTTGGTCTTGGGAAGATGGGCTTTTGTTTAAAGGGTATCTTTTGGTTTTAAGATAACCACCATAATGATTTTAGCAATTTTGTACTAGGGCCAGAACCTATTATAAATTAGAAAATCTAGAAAACGAGTGACCACAAGCAGTCAAGGTAGTACAATAATTCTTAAGCAAGGAGCATAGTTACAGGCCTCATTTTGTGGCACAGTTGTGTTCAGGAATATGTGTCAGAATCCTTCTGATCAATGTGGCTGCAAATGCTTTAAAGAAGGATGGGTGACAAAAGATTTACAACAGCCTTGGACAGAACTATGCGAAAAATGTAGCAGTAGACAGGCCATTTAATTTGGTCACTTTCCTTACACTCAGCATTTTCAGGATAACAGTTACAATTCACGCTATTACAGCAGGGTCACGAGGCCCTCCTTGCTGTCTCCCCAAATGTGCTTCAAATTTCATTTTAGTACAAAACCAACCTAGGCCAGGGAAGGCTACCGGACTAACCAACAGTCTTGGCTTGGGATGCACTGGGGTGGTGAGGGGTCCACCTCAGGTATCATAGGAGGCCTCTATTCCTGGGTGTTAGTCTGTGTCTAGATTCTCCCCCAAAGCCTCAAGTAGTCATAGGAGCCAGGGCGGCTTTTCAGGACAGCTGAATCTAGAGTTTGTGACTCGTTCATTGCCCCTGGGATTGGCGGTGTGAGCGCCACACCCTCCCTAAGGCGGGCCGAGAGCCTACAACATGAGGGAGGAAAAGAGGCTCAATTCTCCCTTTTGTTCTTGGTGCTTTCCGCTGCCACAACCCATTGCCCTTCTGCCATACTATCCTGCCCTGGAGCCAGCTGATTATGGGCTGAAAGCTACAAACTATGAGATAAATAAACCTTTCCTTCTTTAATTTTGAGTGTCAAGTATTTTGTTCCAGCAATGAGAGAAAAGTAACCAAGACACTGAGGAATATAAATACAGTTAGCATCCAAAGAGGCCCTCAGTAACTAACACACCCATGACACCTAGTCCTTATGCTGTGACTCAGCTGCTACTTTCTTTTTTCTTTTTTTTTTTTTTTTAGCTTCTGCTTTTAAGAGGAAGTAAGGGGCTGGGAAGATAGCCCTGTGGCACAAGGGCCTGCCTGGCAAGTGCAAGGTCAAGAGTTTGAAACCCAGTCCTGCAAAAAAAAAAAAAAAAAAAGTGAGACTTCAACTATCTACATGGGTCAGACACAGATCAGGTCTTAAGTAGCATAACTGAACAAATGATCAGTGTTACTTCATGGTGCCAAACCCAACGCCTAAAGTTATGTCAACCAACCATGTTGTATGTTCAAGCTCTAGACACAGCGCACGGTACGTGAACGTCTTTGGTTACTGTGCTTATATTAAGCATGTATCTGTGAACTATGCAGTACTTAGACAAATCCCAGGCTCACAGCGCATTCGCTCCTCAGCGGACATGCATCTCCAGCCCCAAAAGCAAGGCTGTTAAGTATACCATAATCTAATATAAAGGTTGACCTTCAAGCCAGAGTAGAAATTGACGCTCTTGATAAAAAGTCCTCACAGTTGGCTGAAACGTAAATACCGCCCCTGCTAAGCAAAGTTCCTAAGTCATCAACAGCCAAACCCTGAGACACAAGAAGTCATCTCAGAAAAACACAAAATCCTTGTTAAATCAGTTTTGTAAACGATGAACTGTGGGTTCACTGACGGCCAACTGGTAACGCTCCGCTGAACTGCGTGGTGTGGTGCCGGGCGGGTACGGCTCACCTGAGGATTGTTGCCAACACCCCGGAAGGGGAACTGGCGGGGAGGACGGGGCGCTGTTGGAGGAGTGGGCCGTGCACCGGGCTGCTCTCACCGTCAGAGGACAGCTGGCGCCCGGGACGGCCGTGGTTCCTTTCCGGCGAGCTCTGGTCCCCATCTTGAGCGTCACCTCCTGGCTCCGTGCAGATCCCTCAGCCTGCTGGCACGGATCCCTCATCCACTAGGGCGCACTTCCCAGCTTTTACCGCTGACCTTTGGGCTTTGCAACCCAGATCCTTGATGCAGACTCGCAAGAGACACCGTCTGGGGCCTAGGCCTCCAGCTGGACTCACAAAGGACGTTGCCGTGGACTCCCGACCTTCAGCTGAAGCGGGGTGGGACGGTGCCGTGGGATGCAGGGCCGCAGCTGGATTCTTCCGGTCTGCAGTGTATCACAGCTCCCCCACACTCTTTTGCGTTTGACTCTTTGGGTGGATATTATAAAATAATCCTGTAAATTATGTGTCTTATATTAAATGCATTCCTTTGTAAATCCTGACTACAACATGAACAGACCTGTACTTTAAGAAAACCTCGTGACTTTAGACAGAGTTAGATTTTATTTCCATAGTAATGTATTACATTTTCCTTTTAGAAAACCCTTCAAATAGCACTTTTAATTATGACCAATTCTGGGGCTGGCAAGATAGCTCAGCAGTCTGAAGTGCCTGCTTAGGCAAGCTTAGGCAACCTCAGGGACCACGCTTCAATCCCCGGCACCACATGCTGCACCAGCCCCACCCCCAGGGCAGGCCTAACCGGCCGAAAGATAAATAAATAAACAAAGTTTAAAAAAAAATTATGACCAATTCAGTAACACATGTAAGAATTTGAAAGATAATGTTTGTGTTTTACAAACACTTTACAACCTGTGCAGATATTTTACTAGCTTTAAAAAAACTAGCCATCCTTGCCTGGCAAGTGCAGAGTCCTGAGTTCAATCCCCAGTACCGCAAAAAAAAAAAAATAATAATAATAATAAAATAAAATTAAAAATGATAATGATAAAATAAAATAACTAGCCATGGAAGGAGCACCAAGACGGTGGAGTGGTGAGCCACGGAGAAGGAGCCTGACAGTCACTGTCTAGACACAGGAATAGAGCAATGCAGGGAAGACAAGGAGGAGGGAAGCGGGTCCCTTGCACCCAGGAAGGATCTAAAGTGAGGATTTTTTTTTTTTTTTTTTGTGGGACCGGGGTTCGAACTCTCAACCTTGCGCTTGCCAGGCAGGCACTTGTGCCGCGGAGCTATCTCCCCAGCCCCTAAAGTGAGAATTTTAAATTCTCCCCTAAAGCCCATGGAGAAGCCAGGCGTGGTGGCAAACGCCTGTAATCCCAGCGCTTGGGAGGCTGAGGCAGAAGGATCAGTGTGAGTTTGAGACCAGCCTGGGCTACAGAAGCGAGCTCAAGGCCAGCTTGAACTACATAGCGAGACCCTGTCTCAAAAAATAAATACATAAATAAAAAATAAATAAAAATAGAGCAAAGAGAAACTTTAACAGAGGAGGTAGATGGTGGAACCTCCTCCCTGACATGGAACTCACTGTGTGAAAGGAGCGGTTCAAACTGTTAGGGGTTCTTGGGGGCTGGGGAGATAACTCTGTGGCACAAGTGCCTGCCTGGCAAGTGCAAGGTCATGAGTTCAAACCCCAGTCCCACCAAAAAAAAAACCTGTTAGGGGTTCTCACACAGCAGCAAGACCAAAATCCAAAAATGAGGGCCAGCAAGGCGGATCAGCAGTCTAAAGCGCCTGCCTAGGAAAGTTTAGGCAGCTGCAGCTCAATCCCCGTCACCACATGCTGCGCCAGCCCCACTCCCAGGGTAGGCTGAGCCAGCCATAACATAAATAAATAAATGAGGTCTAAAAAAATAAAATAAAATTTAAAAAACTACAACAACAAAAAATGAAAATTTAAAATGAGTCTTTATTATGGAGCTCAGGGCCACCAGACATTTCTCACGTAGGAGAGGACTGATCGACCCCTAGCCCGGGAAGCAAGGAGCTTTAAAAGGAAAGTCACGTGACTAAGGGGTCTTCCACAGTTCAGCACAGGCGCAACTGGGCCATGTGGGAGTTGGTTAAGCTGTTTTTACAAGATACATCTTAAGCGAAGTATGTTTACAGGACTTAGATTAGGGAGTGGAGGGAGACGTTACTCAGTTACTCCTTACAGTCAGCCTTGAAAAGTTGGTGACAGTACATTCCTTAGAGTAGATAACAGAAAGCTTAAGGGAACCTAATAGTTTTCCATAGTTACAGCTCAGTGTTCAGTTGACTCATTACACAACCCTACGCGCCGGGTGACTCCTGGTGACCCCAGAGGCCTCCACAGAGAGATGCATCAGAGCAGGGAGCAGCGAATGCGAAGAGCTGCGCTAGCTGGCAGGGAGAGCAGGGGTTCGGCTGCCCACAGGAAACAGGAGGCCACCGAAGGGGCCAGCTTGCAGGGGGCGGCTGAACGCCGAGCAGGGAGAGCCTGCGGCTCCAGGTGGCAGGGCGACCCTGGGCCTGCTGACCGCTGGGGGGGCCATTGAGTCTGCTCTTGGCCCCCATGGCCAGAACAATACAGCCTGGGGCCGGCAAGATGGTTCAGTGGTCTAAAGCGCCTGCTTAGGAAAGCTCAGGCAACTGCAGGGACTGTGGTTGGATCCCCAGCACCACATGCTGCGCCAGCCCCACCACCAGGGCAGGCTGAGCCAGCCATAAAATAAATAAATAAATAAACAAACAAACAAACAAATAAATAAATAAATAAATAAATTTGCCGGGTGTAGTGGCCCATGCCTGTAATCCCAGCACTCGGGAGGCTGAGGCAGGAGGATCAGTGTGAGTTCGAGACCAGCCTGGGCTACAAAAGTGAGCTCAAGGCCAGCCTGAACTGCATAGTGAGACCCTGTCTCAAAAAGACCAAAAAAAAAAAAACCCAGAACAATACAGCCTGAACTTCAGTGGAAATAAAGGTGCAAGTTCCCTGAGATTATCCACTACCCCACCGTTAAGCTACTGTTGGTCTGCTTGCTAAATAAACAGATCTTGAGCTGGGCGTGGTGGGGCGTGGTGGCACATGCCTGTAATCCCAGCACTTGGGAGGCTGAGGCAGGAGGATCTGTGGGAGTTCAAGACCAGCCTGGGCTACAAAATTGAGCTCAAGGCCTGCCTGAACTGCATAGCGAGATAGTTGTCTCAAAAAGACAAAAAATAAATAAATAAAATTACAAATAATTTCTCAGATATGGGGCCAACGAGACAACTCTGCAGTCTAAAGTGCCTATTTAGGCAAGCTTAGACAAAGCACAGGGACCCCAGTTCAACCCTGGGCACCACATGCAGCACCAGCTCCTCCCCCAGAACGGGCTGAGCTGGCCAAGCACACACAAAAAATTCAGACAATTGCAGAGATACTGTTCACACTGAAAACCAAGCTCAGTGACTCTAGAGCAGATACAGAGAAAAAAATAGAGCTTAAGAAAACTATGGGGCGGGGCTGGGGAGATAGCTCAGTAGAATAAACACTTGCCTGGCAAACCTAAGGGCCTGAGTTCAATCCCCAGTTCCGCAAAAAAGAAAAAAAAAAAAAAAGAAGAAAACTATGGGGGCTGGTGAGATAGCTCAGTGGTCTAAAGTGCCTGCTTAGGAAAGCTTAGGCAAGTGCGCAGGGACCACGGTTCAATCCCCAGCACCACATGCTGTGCCAGTCCCACCCCCAGGGCAGGCTGAGCCAGCTATAACATAAATAAGTAAATAAAAAAAAAAAAAAGAAAGA
>PVKN010002918.1:0-39912 GCA_004027915.1 Capromys pilorides
CCATTGTGTACATCTAAAATGTACCAACAAAATCCGATTGGAGTAAAAAAAAAAAAAAAGACCTGCCCTCTCCTGATTATTATTATTGTTATTATTTTATATTATGGCTAGGGCTGTGGGTGGGGCTGGCATAGCATGTGGTGCCAGGGATCGAACCGCGGTCCCTGTGGTTGCCTAAGCTTGCCTAAGCAGGCGCTTTAGACCGCTGAGCCATCTCACTGGCCCAAAGTGTGTGTGTGTGTGTGTGTGTGTGTGTGTTTTGTTTATTTTTTATTTTTGGCAAGACCAGGGTTCAAACTCACGACCTTGCACTTGCCAGACAGGCACTTGTGCCACGGAGCTATCTCCCCAGCCTCCAGATTATTTGGACTCCAGCCACTGATGCTTAGTGACCGTGAATCTGAAGATCATCTGCCAATCACCTTAG
Source organism: Capromys pilorides (assembly GCA_004027915.1). Classification (NCBI taxonomy): domain Eukaryota; kingdom Metazoa; phylum Chordata; class Mammalia; order Rodentia; family Capromyidae; genus Capromys; species Capromys pilorides. Next base: position 428 of record PVKN010002918.1, read on the forward strand.
AGCCATCGGAGAATCTTGTGCCTGGCGAAGCACTAGTGACTGTGATACCCTAAGAAAGGGACCGGATACCCGAAGATTACAGCTTAAATGGGAAAGGGACCACCACCATGAAAACCAAAGGGTTCCACTACGTGACATGCTATTAATGTAAATGCGTAAATTTGGATAGGGAGTTATCTCTGGATTTAAGAGGTTAAGAGTAAGAATTGTTAGCTTGAAGGTAGGAACCATGCTCAAAGGTACTGGGGTGGAGGCTTGTTTTTACCAGATCCTTAACAGGACTTCGTGGCCTACAAAAGGTAAAGAACCCATCTTAGAAGAAGACTGAGCCAGGCATGGTGGCACATGCCTGTAATCCCAGCACTTGGGAGGCTGAGGCAGGTGGAATCTTGGGAGTTCAAGACCAGCCTGAGCTACAAAAATGAGCTCACGACCAGCCTGAACTGCATAGCGAGACCCTGTCTCAAAAAGACCAAAAAAAAAAAAAAAAAAAAAAGACTGAAATCAAGGTAAGATTTTATGTATTTATCAGCTCATTAAACAATGACAAATAATTTCCATTTCAGCACATACCAAAAAAAGTGTCAGGTGTTATAATGATGACATGACTAGTAACCATATTTAACCACTAATACACATTATACCACTACAGTATTTCAGATTTGCATGAAGTATTTACCAGAATACTCATGCATCTGATATGGACAGGGGTGTTCAAACACAGATTTTTTTTTTTACCATTTATTTATTTATATATTTATTTATGGCCAGTTCAGCCTGCCCTGGAGGTGGGGCTGGCACAGCATGTGGTGCCAAGGATTGAACTGCGCAGGTGCTTTAGACCACTGAGCTATCTTGCCAGCCCTCAAACACAGATTTTAACTTGGATTGTCTCCTGTTATCTCAGAAAACCTTCAGGTAGGTAATTAATGCTACATACAAGTAAAATAAAAAATTATTTAAGCCATTTAACATAGTGTTTTAGTTGCAACATTTCCTTATATAAGGGAGAAATTTTTGTGCATATTTTATGATAGGTTGATTAAAGCATATATGATGGAGTTGGGCATGGTGGCACATGCCTATAATCCTAGCACTATGGAGGCTGAGGCAGGGAGAATCTTGGGAGTTCGAGACCAGCCTGGGCTACAAAGTTAAGCTCAAGGCCACCCTGAACTGCGTAAAAGACCCTGTCTCAAAAAGACAAAGTTAAATAAGGAAAATTCTTATCATAGCCAAATTTTGTAGCCAAAAATCAAATTCAGAATTTTTAAAACCAGAAACCAGAGTATTTAAGAATAGTTTTTTAGTTTATTTTGTGCAGGGTCTTACTACACAGCTTGGACTCATAGTGATCCTTCTGTTTTCAGCCTCCCCAGCGCTGGGATTACAGGCATGCACCACCATGCCTGGCCTCAAGGCTGGCATGGCACACCCAGAACTGGGGCTGGCATGGCATGCAGTACTAGAGATTGAACTCAGGCCGTTGTACTTGCCAAGCAGGCACTTAGACTGATGAGCTATCTCCCCAGCCCTTAAATAGCTGAAAAGCAACACTTTCATGAGTCTGTCTTCAAAATTGGTTTTAAAAATTAGGTTTGAATAGGTCACTCACTGACCAATCAAGGTATTGTGTACTTAAACTTTATTTATTTATTTATTTATTTCTTTATTGGGCTGGCGAGATAGCTCAGTGGTCTAAAGCGCCTGCTTAGGCAACCGCAGGGATTGTGGTTCAATCCCCCGCAACAAATGCTGCGTCAGCCCCACCCCCAGGGCAGGCTGAGACCGCCATAACATAAATAAAAAATATATATATTTACTTAATAAACATAAATATTTATTTATTTATTTATTTTAGGGAAGTTTCTACAGGGACAAGGTATTCAGAGTCTCACTACTAGATCAGACTCATACTGATCCGCCGCCTGCTTACAGCCTCCCAAGAGCCTGGATTACAGGCATGCTCCACCACGCCCAGACTCAACTGAGCGGGGCGGCACGGCATTAAATAAACTTTACACAAATAAAATAAATTACACTTCATAAAACATTATTTATTTATGTATTTGACAAGTTTTGCTGATCCTTTGCTATCTGTAGGCACCAGTCTTCGGGGCTGGGATTATATAAGTGAACGAACCAGACCAACAGTATAGTACAGCAATATACATGCTCATTATAAAACATTCAGATATAGAACTTTAAAAATCAAACATATTCTTATGTCCACTTCGCCATCTCAGTTCTCTCCTTGCAATATTCCTGTTATTAATTCTATGTATTTTTCTTTCAGAGCTTTTATGTTTATTTTCCCAGGATACCTTACATAGACAGCAGTGATGGCAAAACTTTTAAAACTTTCAGTAAGATATTTATGATAGGTACTCGGCGCAGCAGAGGAACAGGCAGAAGGAAGAAGAGAAAAGGGCTTTATTTTCTTTGAGGACAGGGGAGCGAAAGTGGGGAAAGATGCGGAATCCTCTTGATTGGAACTAAGGGAGGCTGAGGCTTTTGTGGCCTTTTGTCAGGGGTGGAGTTTGGAGGGGATGTTTAGATAAACCTGAGGGAGCTGACTGGGGTCTTCCTTGAGATGGCAGGAAGGGTGGAAGAAAACTATGTCTTGGAGAAGGGGGGGGATGGTCTTGGGAAGATAGGTTGTTGCTTTAAGGACATCAGCCATAGTAGGTGACCATCATAATGATTTTAGCAATTCATACCTGGGCCAGAACCTATCAGTTTACAAATATCTCACTGATGCATGCATGCCATAAGTGTGCCGATACTATTCTATAAGATGTTTTTTGGTTTTGTTTTTTTGAGACAGGGTCTCTGTATGCAGTTCGGGCTGGCCTTAAACTCACTAAGTAGGCCAGGCTGGCCTTGAACTTGCATAACCCTTCTGCTGCAGCCTTCTGAGCACTGGGATTACAGGCATGCACCACCACACTTGGCTCTTATGTAGGATTTTAGAAACAGCTTTGAGATATAAAGTGGACACTGACGTATGTGTATTACAGCCAGCTGAGCTAGACAGAGATACACAGGCAGACAGGGCTAGACCTTCCAGAAACAGAACAAAGATGAAACACATCACAACTGTGGCCAGAGAACTTGTAGACCTGTATACTTCCTCAAAGGACAAACATCAGCCACATGAAGCCTCGGTAGATATCAGTCACAGTGGAAGACCAAGACCTCCGGACCCACCATTTGCTGGAGAAAGTCTTTGTTCTTCCTATGCACCCTTGGTGCGTGACTTGTTTTCTCATTGGATCACTGCTACCTAAGCCACTATGCTTGTTTTCTTATTGGTTAATCATCGCTATACCCACGTGGGTTACTGCTCTGTAAAATTTCCCTGTAAGTAGGGTCCTCTTGTACCCATTAGGGACCCCTCCTGTTCCTGATAGGAGCTTTCCATCCTCTCAATAAATATCTTCCTAATCTTAACCTTCATTGTTCCTAAAATTCATTCTTTAATTTTTAGAGAACACAAAGTTGGCATATCAGGTATCTAATAGGTTGGGTCATATTTTCCTTATATCACTATCTGAGGATCTGATGTCACCCCTGTAACATGTATAGATCATCAAACTCACTTCCATTAAGTATGCAGTTATATGTATTTTTAGTAAATCTGTAGGAGTACATAAACACTATCATAATTTAAGTAAGTAGAGTTTAAAATTATAAATTTCTGAGATGGTGGCACATGTTTGTAATCCCAGCACTCAAGAGGCTGAGGCAGGAAGATCACCATAAGTTTGAGGTCAGCCTGAGCTACATAGTGAACTCAAGGCTAGCCTAAGCTACACAATGAGTCTGTGTGTCAAAAAACCAAAATAAGCACCAACTCACACAAAACTTACAACGCCTAAAGGTGGAGCTCCTGTTACGAAAAGCCATCAACTGGCAAAGCCCACAAATGGATACAGAATTTCAACCAGGGTGGCAGTGCATGCCTCTAATCCCAACAATAATGTGGCTGACTGAGGCAGAAGGATTGGAAGTTTGAGCCCAGTCTGGGCAACTGAGCGAGATCCTATCTCAAAAGGGAAGAGAACAGAAAAGAGAAGGAAAGGAAAGGAAAGAAAGAATCAGAATTCCAATAAACCTCTTGAAACTTAATTCATTGGGCCAGCCAGATAACTCAGTGGACTAAAGCGCCTGCTTTAGCAGAGCACAGCAGCTGGGGTTCAATGCCTGGTGTGCCATGCTGAGCTCACCCTTGGGGCACTCTGAGGCAGCAACTGAGACTGGGCATGGTGGTGAACACCTGTAATCCCAGCACTTGGGAGGCGAAAATGGGAGGATCAGTCCAAGTCTGATTTGTGTAGTAACACCCTGTAGACCCCATACTAAATACAAAATAAATAAATAAATAATAAAATAAAACTTTAAAAAACCCAAAATAAGTAAAATAATATTATAAATTGATACACATATTAAACTTAGGATTCTACTCATTTAGATGTTTTGTTTTTTTGAGACAGGGACTTGCTATATAGTGCAGATTTGCCTTGTTTTCACTTATGTAGCCCAGGCTGGCTTTGAAGTGAACTGACAGAGATCCTCCTGCTTCAGCCTCCCAAGTCCAGGTGTGCACCTCCTTGCCTGCTTTAGATTGTTAATAAATGAAAATTTTCATTTTTAGCTCAGCACTAAACCTTGATGATATTCTCCCCTGTCAGTACAGAAATAGTTACGATTATTGCCTTCTAAAAAGAAAATATGTCCCTTGTCATATTTCATAGAAAGTCTGCTAAAAGAGAATAATTTGATAATTTATAGTAGTTCTGTGAAAAAACAAGCAAAATCACACACACGCACACAACCAAGCATTTTTAGTATCTGTCTGTGTCTTTCTTTTCTTTTCTTTTCTTTTCTTTTCTTTTCTTTTCTTTTCTTTTCTTTCTTATAGCTGGCTCAGCCTGCCCTGAGGGTGGGGCTGGCCCAGCATGGGGTGCCGGGGATCGAACCGCGGTCCCTGAGGTTGCCTAAGCCTTTCTAAGCAGGTGCTTTAGACCACTGAACCATCTCACCAGCCCTTTAGTATCTTTTTTAAAAATTTAAAAAAATATTTTATTTATTAATTTATTTGGTACAGAGTCTCACTATGCAGCTTGGACTCATAGCGATCCTCCTGTCTCAGCCTCTCCAGCACTGGGATTATAGAGGTGTGCCACCGTACTTAGTTTTGGTGGCCAGAACTGCATGCCCAGCATAGCACATGGTACTAGGGATTAAACCTGGGTCCTTGCACTTGCCAGGCAGGCACTTAGACTGCTGAGCTATCTTCCCAGCCCCATTTTTCAGTATCTTGAACTAATAATATGATTGAGCTGGGTGTGGTGGCACCCTATAATCCCAGCACTTGGGAGGCTGAGGCAGGAGGATCGGTGCGAGTTCGAGACCACCCTGGGCTACAAAAGTGAGCTTATAGCCAGCCTGAACTGCATAGAGAGACCCTGTCTCAAAAAGAACTAATAACAGCAATAATAATAATAATAATAATAATAAGAGCAGCTCACAGCTACAGAACCCTTACTGTGTGCCAGAGGCTTCTGGATGCTTGCAATGGTGTACAGCTCCGCCTTAAGTCCTCACAGTACCGTGAGGCATTTGCTCTGCTCAGGCCCATTCTATAGACATGGAGACAACAGCACAGAGGTCATTTGTCTACTAAAAGAATAACTCAGAAAGAGGCAGAGCTGGGCTTTAGGCGCAAGCAGCGGGGCTTCTGAGGGCACACGATTCCCTAACTCCATGAGATGTGAGGCGTGAAGGAGAGGGGGTAAACATACATGGACATATGTGTAGGCTGAGTGTCAGGCAACCAGGCAAAGTGCTTAGCAGCAGTGACTCCTGGTAAGCACACAATAAAGACAGAAAAAGAAATAATAAATCATCAATTTGAGTATCTCAACACCTACTGTCACGAAAAGACAGGCCAACTAGATACAATAACAACGAAATATTAAAACTGAACCAAACTTTTGAACAAATGGACTTAGTAGATGTCCACAGTGTTCCGCCCCACAACATCATAACACACCTTCTCAGCTGCACGCGGGATGCTCTCCGAAGCAGACCACACACTAGCTCACAGAGCGTGCTTTAGCGAGTGCAGAGGAACGGCACTTATCCCGCGCAGCTTACCCACCACAGCGTGATGACGTTGGTCATCAGTGGCTAAATAAACCACAAGAACAAGTTGGTGCTACTCTGGTTCTTCAGGACAATGGTCCTGGACGGTGCTTGACGGGGGTGGGGGTGGGGAGGGGTGTCTCCCAGGTGTGAAGCAGCAGTGCTGCAATGGTGAGGCAGACTGTCAGACTTCAGAGCAGCCCTGGCGGGGAAAATAAGGGCAGCGGATCCACTGGTGCTTTGGGCCCCACGGAGAACCAGCATGACAGAGGGCAGTCAAAGGAGGCCTCCAGGAGAGGAAAAGCTCAAGATCCAAGGTGGAAGAAGGGTAAATCAGATTAGGAATATTTTTATGTTTCCTTTAAGATATTTGAGTTTTATTTAGCAGATAATTGGAAACCATTCAGACGGGGTGGAAAGGAGCAGGCTATCCCGCAGGGAAGGATAGTTGGAGAGGCTGGATGTGAGCTGCCCCACCCAGCCTACCACAAAAGCTCCACCTCATACATCTGCTAAGTTAGTATCTCCTTCGTGTTCATGCCCCTCAATCACCATGTGATCTCAGACCAAGATAATCTTTTACATCTAAAACCTGTTTCTCATGCTTAGCATTACCAAGCATCTTTTCAGGGCTAGTGATGTTCATTTCTTTTCAAAACATGGGAGACCCTTGAAAAAGGTAGATAAAAATAATAGTAATAATAAGAAGAATGCAGAGATGTCCAAGGTGGTAATTTAAAAACAAGTACGACAACCAGCAAGTCCTGATCACGCCAAAGTTAGAGCTAAACTGGGTGTGGTGGCACTCAGTGGTAGTCTCAGCACTTGAGAGGCTGAGTCAGGAGGACTGCCACAAGTTTGAGGCCACCCTAAACTACACAGCAAGACCTTTTTCTTTTTAATTTAAGGTAGAGCTGAGGTAGAAAGAAAAGCTTAGGGTAACATAACTTGTATTAGGCTTAAACAGCAAATTTATTACACTGAAAGTTACATTTTGGGGTGAACAGTAGAAATAAAATGCCCGTTTTGCAAAGTGTGCTCAGACAAAAGCGAAGTTGTAGGGACATTCTAATTAAAACAAAGGAAAAATGTCAGATAACATTGTTCATCAGGAGCTGGAAATGAGAAACAAGGTATGTTCAAACCTTCGCTGTTCATGTAGAGCGGTCTGTGCTTTGTTTCTGGTTGAATAATATATAGGCTTAGCAAATGAACCGGGAAACATGTATTACTGTACATTCTGGTTTTCCAAAATTCCCCCCCCCCTTTTTTTCTTGTGACGTTGGGGTTTTACCCGCAGCATCTTGCACGCACCAGACAAGCCCTCTACTGGTAAGCTCCGACCAGCCCAGAACACCGGCTGCTTGAGTTTGGTTCTCAACTTGCACTGTAGAGAAAGGAAGCACACATACCTAGAGGGGACCGTGGGAACCCCACGTTCCTGCCCTTCGACCGGCGCCCTGCTTCTGCCGGCCGTAGGGGCCCCGAGCCGCACCTCCGCGGGAGCCCCTCGGGGAGAGCAGGAGCTGCCCGTGGGCTGGCTGCCTTTGGGATCCTCTCCTTTCTGCGTCCGAGGCCAGGAGGAGGCTGATGAGAAGAGAAGGCAGACCCGAGCGGTGAGGTCCGGCCGGACAGGCACGTCTGAAGCCGGCCGAGGCCAAGGGGAGGTGGGGGGTCCCCCGGGCCCCCGTGTCTGTCGGACAGCAGCGCCCGCGCTGGGTAGATAGAGCTGAGGCCCGGGAGGAAGGACGGCGGACGTGGGGCTGGAGGGGCCGGGCCGCGTCTCGGGTGCGCCCCCAGAAGTTGCGGGGTCTCCGGGTTCCGCACGCACCTGAGGCAGCGGCCGGGCCGCGCAGTGTGGGCGTGGGGGGGGGGGTCCCGCGGGGAGCGCGCGCGGCCCCAGCGACCAAGCCGACGGGGACCCCTGCAGGCGCGGCCGCTGCGCGCCGTCTGGATCGCGCTTCCGCCCGCGGCGGGCCGGGGGGTTTCGGGCAGCCCGGCTGCCCCGCCCCTGCGTCGGCTGCAGCCCCCGCGCACCCCCGCTCGCCCGCACCGAAGGGCCGCCCCCCGCCCTGGCCGGGCCGCCGCGCCGCGCTGTGTGCGCAGCTGGCCGCCGCGGAGCCCTCCTCGGGGGGTCTTCCCCTCCACCCCCAGCGCTGTCGGGCGACGCTGGGGCTCCCGCTGCAGCCGCGCTCGGGACGCGGCCGGGAAACGCCGGCGAGAAAGCACGTTCCCACGCCCGCGGGGTCCCACAGATCGGCGTGGGGCGCAGGTCCCCCAGCCGCGAGAGCCGAGCGCCGGGCGCTGCTCCTTCGCCTCTCGTCACCTTCCAGGGCCCCCGTTCTCTCCGCCGCCGCCCTGAGAGAAGCTTTCGCCGCTGCGGACTTGCCGACCCCCTCCTGAGTTCTCCTGAGCCTCTGGACTCTAAATCTACCTGGCCACTTCCTACGTCCCCTGTAAGATTCAGGCTGCAGGCTCCCCAGCCTGCCACCGGGGCTTTTGGGGAGACTGAGGCGGGAAAAACGCAAGCGGGAGGACAGCTTGCGAAATTTAGTGAGGTTCCCTCTCGAAATAAATTAAAAGGGGAGGAGAAGAGCTAAGGATGTAACTCAGGAGTAGATCATTTGCCCAGCTTCTGCAGTGTGCGCGCATGTACACGCACACACATACGCACACGCACGCACACACTCAACGTCAGGGTCACACAGGTTGTGACACCCTGGCCCCAGCCCTAACTCCCTAGCATTCTGCAAGTGTATTCAGAGGAGGCACCATGAAGCCAATACTGTCTTCTCCACTAGTCTGAAAGATTCTCAGGAGTAAGGGCTGTTTCTCCATCCGTGAGTCCTTAGCAGTCAGCATAATGTCTGGCACATGTTAAAGCTTCATTAAGTGGTCAGTGAATGACCGAAGGAAGAGAACATGTGGGGGCCTGGGAGATAGCTCCGTGGCACAAGTGCCTGCCTGGCAAATGCAAGGTCGTGAGTTAAAACTACGGTCCCGCCAAAAAAAAAAAAAAAAGTCTGGTTCCTTTGGGCTTTGTGACTGTAACACCAAAAATAAACTAAGTTGGGGCCGGCGAGATGGTTCAGTGGTCTAAAGCACCTGCTTAGCAAAGCTCAGGCAACTGCAGGGACTGCAGTTCGATCCCCGGCACCACATGCTGCACCAGCCACACCACCAGGGCAGGCTGAGCCAGCCATAAAATAAGTAAATAAAGAAACTAACAAGCAAACAAATAAATGAAATTAAAAAAAAAAAAAAAAAAAAACCCTAAGTCTTCTGGATTCTCTTTCTCTCTCTCTGTCTCTCTCACTCACCAGGAATCAATCTCTTTTTCTTCTTCGTACCAAGAATCGAATGCCACGCCTTGCACTTGCCACACGGGCACTTGTGCCTCTGAGTTATATCCCTGGCTGACGCTACAGGTTGAATTTCCAGAATCTCAAGGATGAAAGCCTCAAGAGTTGTTACCCAGGGTCTGGGGAGATAGCTCAGCGGAATGAGTGCTTGCCTGGCAAGCACAAGGCCTTGAGTTCGATCCCTGATACCACCAGAAAGAGCTGCTGCCCAGAAGGTCGGCCTGATAGCTCAGCAGACTGAAGAAAGCAGAACTCAGCAGCCTGGGATTGGATCCTCCAGCCTGCGGTTCCAGCCCTGCCGCCAGGGCACCCTGAGAGGTAGATGGAGACTGAGCGTGGTGGCGGGTGTGTAATCCTAGCACTTTGGAGGTGGAAAATAAAAGAATCACTACGAGTCCCATCTACACAGTGAGACCCTAGAGACCCTGTACTAAATACAGAAAGAAAAAAAAAAGTTTTTGCCCAGTGGTATATGTTCGTGATCCTAACACTTGGAAGGTTGAAGCAAGAGGATTGTTGAGTACAAGGCCAGCCGGAACTGCATAGTGAAATTCTTTCAAAAAGGCAAAAACAGGGGCTGGCCAAAGAGCTCAGCTTAATGCCTGCAAGTAGGCGCAGGGGCCGGGTGTTTGATCCCCAGGCCTGTGGTGCTGCCCCTGCCCCAAGGGTGCCTGTAATCCCAGCTCTTGGGAGGCTGTAAACAGGCAGATCACTAGTAGTCCAATCTCGTAGTGAGACCCTGAACACCCTGTAGACACCCCCTCCAAAAGACAAAAACAAGCTAGGTGTGCTGGCCCATGCCTGTAATCACTGCATTCAGGAGGCTGAGACAAGAAGATCACTGGGAGTTCCAGGACAGCCTGGACTACAAAGTGAGCTCAAATCCAGCCTGAACTGCTCAGGGAGACTGTCTCAAAAAAGAAAAAAAAAAAAAAAAAAAAGGCCAAAACAAAAAATACCTTTAAATGGAAATTAAAGAAACTGCCTGATTTTGTTTTGCTTATAGTAGAGTAAGTCAGTTTCTAGTACCATGAAACTTTCTTACTCCATTTCTCTTGCTGGTGAGAAGATCTAACTGCCAGGGGTTATCAGGGTCCACATAGACAGGTGGCTGCAACATGGGGTATCACCCCCACATCACATAGTTAAACAGTGCTTGGCTCACTAAGTCAGGTTCCAGTCTTAGAGTTACAGTAACACCACACTTGGAAAGTGACTCATCTTAGCAAGTCATTTTTACACCACAGAGTTCGAAATGAAAAAAAAAAAAAACCAAATTGAAAATACCTTTGTCTTGTTTCACTTTTGTGTGCCATTAAAACTGAGCTTCTAAATTCAGTCTCTTCCAATTTTGCTTTGAATATTTTTCTAAACCTCTCCTGGCTTTCCCCTTGTCTTTCATTTTGACCATCAGGGGGTTTCCTAATCATAGCTTGAATTTTTCTCTCAAACTTCTCTAAATTTCCCCTCTTCACTTTCCACCAGTCAGAATGTTTGAAAGTAAAGTTTCACATTAATTTTTGTTTGATACTGGGATTGAATGAGGAGGCTTTGAACTGAACTATGTGTTTATTTTATCTTTTCTTCGATCAGATTTTACTGGGGTATTTTAGATATACCTAATGGTCACATTCATCAGAGAATTTGTACATGTACATGATATGACTTGTTTCTTTCTTCCCATTCCCACTGCTGGTGGGAGTGTAGACTGGTGCAACCATTATGAAAACTGGTGTGGAGATTCCTCAGAAAACTAGGACTGGAGGGCTGGTGAGATAACTCAGAGATCTAAAGCGCTTGCTTAGGCAAGCTTAAGCAACTGTAGGGACTGAAGTTCGATCCCTGGCACTACATGCTGTACCAGTCCCATCCCCAGGGCAGGCTGAGAAGGCCATAACATAAATAAATAAAGTTAAAAAAATAAAAAATAAATAAAACTAGGACTGGAGGTCTCATGTGACCCAGCTATTCCTCTTCTGAATATTTTCCTCCGAAATTAAAAGCATCATACCACAGCAACATATGCATTACTGTGTCTATAGCAGCACCATAAACAAGTTTTGTTTCCATTTTTCCTTCTTTTCCCACCCTTTATTACCTTTCCCTCTTCCTACTCCCTTTTTCTTCTCTCCATTTGAATATTTCCTTCCTATTTCATAATACTCATTATACATTTTCATCTTTATATGTACTTTCAGCTTCTTACCCCAGAGAAACAGTGTGATATTTACACATGTGCGCCAACACTATGGTCTCAAGTTGCATCCATTTACCTAGGAACGTCTCAGGCTTATCCTTTATGGCTGAGTAGTACTCTTTTGTATTAAAAAGCCATATTTTCTCTGTAGACCGGGGACTGGGGAGATAGCTCCATGGCACATGTGCCTGCCTGGCAAGTGCAAGGTCATGAATTTGAACCCTGGTCCTGCAAAAAAAAAAAAAGTGACAACATTCCCTGTAGACCATGTACTAAATTCATTAAAAAAAATCTTCATCCATTCACCAGTTGATAGGCATTTGGCTGTTATACACTGTGCTGCTATAAACACAAAAATGCATATATTGCTGTGATATGATGGTTTTAATTTGGGGGGAAATATTCAGAAGGGACGGCTACCCAGATAGTTCAGTGGATTAAAGAGCCTGATTAGGCAGAGCAAGGTTTGATACCTGGTGTGCTGAGCTAGCCCTGCCTCCAGGGCACTCTGAGATGGCAACTGAGACTGGGCATGGTGGCACGTGTCTGTAATCCCAGTATTTGGGAGGCTGAAAACAGGAGAATCACTATGAGTCCGATCTATGTAGTAAGACCCTGTAGATCCTATAGACCTTGTACTAAATACATTTTTAAAAAAATCCAAAAGGGGAGTAGCTGGGCCACATGGGACCTCTAGTCCTAGTTTTCTGAGGAATCTCCACACTGATTTCCACAGTGGTTGCACCAATCTACACTTCCACCCGCAGTGGAGAAGTGTTCCTTTATCCCCATAGCCCTGCCAGCATTTGTAATTGGTTAATAATAGCTGTTGTAGTTTGGGGCTTTGCAAGGGAACAATATAATACAAGACACATTTTATAAGTTCATTATATAAGGAATCACCCAAAGAATCATATACAAGAGTGCAGGAAATCTATCTACACACTAATGATGAAAGAATCCAGCTGAGGGTCTGGATCCTAATATCCTGCTTGAGTTCAGCTGAAGATCTAGAGCTATAGCAATACCTCCCACAAGTCTAACTGGAGGCCGGGAGCCCTCAACAATGTCTCATGCAGGCCTGGTTCATGGATTTGTGCTGGGAAAGCCCAAAGGTCAGTGATTGAAGCTAAAAGTCTACGTCAACGGGATGAAGGATCTGTGCTAGCAGCTGAGGAATCTGCACTGGAGCCAGGAAGCAATGCTCAAGGTAAGAACCAGTACTCCCTAAAAAGTACCACAGCCATCCTCAGCAACAGTGAGGTCCCATGCTCCTCCAGCGATGATGAGGACAGCTGAGCTCCCATCAGGAAACAAGCTTCTTCAGTGGGCTGAGCAGTGCACCATCTTCCCCTCTGGAGCCAGGAAGTGATGCTCAGGGTGAGGGCCAGAGCTCCCCCAAAGTCAGCCATAGTGGCAAGGAGGTCCTGAGCTCCTCATTCATCAGGAAAACCAGCATGACAAGGTTCTGCTGCAGAAGAGCCCAAGAGAACCAGCAGTTTTTGCAAAGAGCTTCCTTTATAGCCTCTTTCAGCTCGTTTTCAGTTCTGTCTCTGATGTCGCTGGTGACAATCCTCGGATGCCTCCCCTCCACCCCCACATCCAGCATCACACTAGTTCAGTTCAGCTTGGTGTAACAAGTTGGCCATCAGTTGGTGACCCACTAAAGTAGCCAGTCTTTCTGGGGTGAGAAGGAATGTCAGTGTTGTTTTAATTACATCTCTCAAGTGACCAGTGATGTTGAACATTTTTTCATATATTTACTTGCTGCTTGTACTTCTTCCTCGGAGAAGTATGTGTTCATCTCAGATGCTACATCTTTATTTTGAGACAGGTTTTTGCTGTGGTTATTGCTCATGAAGGGCTTGAACTTAAGATTTTCCTGTCTCAGCCTCACTGAATGCTAGGGGTTACATCAGTCTTTTATTGCTCATTAGTTGTGCTTTCAGAAACCAAGCTCAACAGTAGAGCAACCTTTTTGCCCTCTTAATTACCTTCCTGCCACAGCTCCTGATCAGATAGGCTCTTCACATTTAAAACACATTTTTGAATTTACTTAACATTTTTTCAAGGCTTTTTTACAGTGGGTACTTAACATTTTTATTTTCCATTCAGACCCTGGAAATCGAGATCTGTTCATTGTTAAGTTTTGACCTCATCTTGGAATGTGAAGATGAGATACTGGGAGAATATGAGTGCAAAATGTTGATCTTCTTTGAGGAATGTGCTAAAGTGGTAGATGAGATAGGATGCAGAGGCCATGGTAATGAAATGCATTGCCAATGTATATAATACAGGACCGCATACAAGGCTGGCCAACAGTTGGTGAATCCAAGAAAAATCTCAAGATGCAGGTTCTATCTTCTTCATTCCTACAGAAAGGCACTGAAGTTCTTTTTTTTAAAGTTCTAATTCATTAGATATATTAACCAAGATCTTTGAAGGTCATCTAGCTCACTTTCGGTTTTTTAAAAATTAATTCATTTGTTTTATATTATTTATATTATTTTGGTGGCACTAGTAATCAAAGCCAGGGCATCCACATGCTAGAGCAACAGTTCTACTAGTAAGAGTTCCAACCCATAATTTAAGATGTTATTTATTTTGTAGTACTGGGGATTGAACCCAGGACTTTTTCCCTGAATTATATTTCCAGCCCTTTTAGAAAATTTTTTGGGGACAAGCTCTTGCTAAGTCACTGAGTTCCCACATTGGGCTGGAATTCAAGATCATCCTGTCTCAGCCTCCCAAGTAGCTAGGATCACAGTTACACACCTCATATCTAGCATTCTTACTTTCAGTCTTTCTTTCTTTCTTTCTTTCTTTCTTTCTTTCTTTCTTTCTTTCTTTGTTTCTTTCTTTCTTTCTTTCTTGTATTTTTGAGACAGGCTCTTGCTATGCAGTCCAAGCAGCCTTGAGCTCACTTTGTAGTTCAGGCTGATCTGGAACTCACAGCAATCCTTCTGTCTCAGCCTCCAGAGTGCTGGGATTACAGGCACGTGCCACCATGCCCAGCTTCTCAGTATTAACTCTTACCTATAGGCTAATAGTAGTCTATTTCATGTCTCAGACTTCTGCCCTAAAAAAACCACATGTTTCAGCCAGGCGTGGTGGTGTGTGCCTATAATCCCAGCACTTTGGAGGCTGAGGCAGGAGGATCAGTTTGAGTTCGAGACCAGCCTGGCCTACAAAAGTGAGTTCAAGGCCAGCCTAAATCACATAGTGAGACCCTGTCTCAAACTAACAAACAAAACCAACACACTTCTCTGTAAAACTGTTTGCCAATTTCTCCTGAGAGTTGCATACGGACTTCAAGTCCCAGGGTGGAGGCCAAGCTGCTTGAAACACACACAACACCAGTGGCCCATATTCTCCTTCTTACCTCTTCCCTTGGGTAAGGGCAGTGTCATGTCCCTGGTAGCTCAGACAGAAATCCGGAAGTCTAGGACAGTACACAGACAGGACCCCACTCGTACCAGACCCTGGCAAGAATTTGTTGTGTAAGCCATTTAATAACTAAATGAATGAGCGGGAGTAGTCAACTGCAGACCTTTACCAAAAGATTAATTGATTATAAAGTCCTACATCATAAATCTCTCTCAAATTCTTTCCCTTTTTTTTTGATTCTTACCTACCTCCCTTGCTGGATTGTGACAAGGCTAAAATGAGATTAATATACATGAAAGTGTATAAACCTCTAGGGAAAAACAAAGATAGTAACTTCCCTGGAGTCTGTTACTAAGCTTACCAGCCCCACTTTGCCCCTGCTTTACAAGCTATGACTTTTTCTTATCCTTTCCTTTTCTTTTTGTTTTCTCTATTTACTATGATTTTTAGAGGTCTAGCACTCAGATGTAAGGAACTGTGCTGGTCCTCACATAAAGGCTTAATAACCCCAAGTCTGTACCCTCTAACGTTGTTTCTTTCTGTTTTGTTTTTCTAAACTGCAAATTGAACTCAGGGGCTTGTGTATGTACACAAGTGCTGTCTCACTGGACTGAGTCTGGTTATTTCTTCTTTTCTTCTTCTTTTTTTAAATGTACTTAGTACAGGGTCTATAGGATCTCACTACACAGATTGGACTCGTAGTGATTCTCCTGTGTTCAGCCTTCTAAGAGCTGGAATTACAGCCACGAGCTACCACACTCAATCCCAGTCATAGTCTCAGTGCTCCCTGGGGGTGGGGCTGGTATGGCACTCTGGGGATTGAACCCTAGTCCCTGCATCTACCTAAGCAGGTGCTTTAATCTGCTGAGCTATCTGGCTGGCCCTCCTTTTAATTAATTAATTAACTAATTAATTAATTAATTGGTATACGGTCTCACTATGCAGCTCGGACTCCTAGTGATGCTCCTGTCTCAGCTTCCCCAGCACTGAGATTGCAGATACGCGCAACTACACCTGGCTTTGGTGGCTCAGGGCACACTGGGGTGGGGCAGGGGCTGGCCTGTGGTAGGGGAGATGAAACCCAGGTGCTTGTGTTTGCCAGGCAGGCACTTAGGCTACCAAGTTATCTCCTCAGGCCCTGATTTTGTTTGTTTGTTTGTTTATTTATTTATTTAAATACTATGGCCGCTCAGCCTGCCCTGGGGGTGAGGCTGGCGCAGCATGTGGTGCTGGGGATCGAATCCCAATCCCTGCGATTGCCTAAGCTTGCCTAAGCAAGTGTTTTAGACCGCTGAGCCATCCCCCTACCCCTGACTCTGTTTATTTCTGAAAGATCTGGCTACTAGGAAGGCTTTAAGTTCCTTATTGAAAGGGAGAAGATATTCAGCCTCTGTAGTTTCCACAGCACCATGAGCGGCCTTAGGCATAGAGTAAAAGTACTTACAAATGCTTACAGGTGACCATAAACAAAGACGTCCTGGCCAGGCACAGTGGTGTGTCTTACAGCCCTAGGAGAGGCTGAACCTAGTCTGGCCAACATAGTAACTTCATGAGATCTTTTCTCAAAATGAATAGATCTATTTGTATACTATTTATTTATTCATTTTTTGAGACAGGCTCTTGTTATGTAGTTCAGTCTGGTCTTGAGTTCACCATGAAGCCCAGGTTGACCTTGAGTTCAGTGATCCTTCTGCCTTGCCTACCAAGTGTGCCACTGTGCCCATACTTCAAAATCAATATTAAAAAGGCAGATGTTTACAAATCAGATTTTACTGGTACATTTTAGAAATACATAATGATCCCATCATCACAGAGAACGTGTACACAATCTATCTTGATTCTTTTTTTCCCCACTCCCTTTCTCTCGCTTCAACCCCTTCTCCTGTCCCCATTTACCAAGACTTTGTTTCCATTTTTCCTTCTTTCCTCACTTTTCATTTTTACTTGTCAAATGGGCAAAATATTTTGCAAAAGCCCTGGGCTGAAGTTCAATGCTCATACATACTGCAAAGAGAAAGAAACCCTCCCCTTTGCAGCGCCAGAGATGGCCTGAAGGTCATTATGCCAAGTGAGATAAGCTAGGCCAGAAGGACAAATCCCCCATGTTCTCACTCAGCCAGTGGAAGAGAAGGAAGTTGATTTCACAGAACTTGAGAGCAGTGGTTGCCAGAGGCCAGAGAAAATAGAAGGGAGGGAGGGCCAGAAAGGCTGCTCAGTGGGAACAAGGTTACAGGGCTTTTGTTGTTGTTGCTGTTGCTTTGTCTTTTTAAACAGGTCTCACTATGCAGTGCAGGTTGGCCTTGAGCTCACTTGGTAACCCAGGCCAGCTTCAAATCTCCTGTCTCAGCCTCCTGAGCTTCGGGATTTCAGGCCTGTACTACCATGCCTGGCTGGGGTCACAGTTAAAACAGGAGCAAGTTCTGCGAGTTGCTGCACAGCAGGGTGACTATACATGACACGATACACTGCACATTTCAAAAAGCTTAAAGAGTTTTGGAATTTTCACTGTGACGAGATGATAAATGTTTGAGGAAACAGACCTGTTCAACGTGATTTAAAGAGCATTACAATGTCACAGTGGAGGGGCTATAGACAGAGCTCAGGCCTGCGGTCTTGGGTTTCATGCCCAGCACCATAAAAACCAAAATGAAGCAAACACAAAAGAAAATGCACCCTGTACATGCTTTGAGACACCACGTTATCCCATTAACATATACATATTTTTATATACCGGTTAGTAAATTTAAATAATACATGCTTGTCGGTTCACAGATCAGTTGTCCTCCGTCCTCCCTGTTACAGCCTGAGGCGAGATGGCTTTCCAAAGCCTCCACCATCTTGGGGGAGCTTTTCTGAGGGGGCTGGATCTAGAGTGTGTGATGCTGGGATCACAGGGTGCGATTACCCAGTACTGGTTTGCTATGGATCTTGTGACTCGCTATAAGGGACAGCACATAAGGGACAGCGAGCTGGCCACTGCAGACGCTTGCTGCATGCTGCTGCTGCTTTCTGTCTGCCTGCACTGCTTCTCCTCTGTGACACCCCTTTGCCATGCCATCCGTGGAGCTGGCCAACTATGAACTGAGCTAAATAATCCTTTCCTCTGTTAATTTGGGGTATCAGGTACTTTGCCCCAGCAACGAGTAAAAGTAACTAAGACACCAAGCCACTACCCAATCCCTGCCCTCTACTATCCCCAGCTTCTCTCTGAATACTATTGATCATTCTTTGAGACTTAGTGTTTCTTTACCAG
The DNA here is from genome assembly GCA_004027915.1 of Capromys pilorides. Taxonomy (NCBI): domain Eukaryota; kingdom Metazoa; phylum Chordata; class Mammalia; order Rodentia; family Capromyidae; genus Capromys; species Capromys pilorides. The sequence continues at coordinate 18,777 of PVKN010002918.1, forward strand.
GGATATTTTTTTCATTTTGAGATTTAAGGGTCTAGATTAGCTGACAGATTGGAATGTTTAGTTGCTGATTATATTGAATGCTCCAAGAAGGCCAGGATGATAGTGCTGGAATCAGTAAAGCTATACATATATAGTGCTTATAAACATACATGTAGGGCTCAGGTGGGCTAGCCCAAAGGTAAGATGCTTACCCTAGCATGCATGAGGTCCTGGGTTCTAATCCCAACACTACAAAACAAACAAGCAAGCAAACAAACATAAAACCCAAACATTCTGTACATTGACATATGCATGTCCCAGTATACCAAACAAAATGCATTATTCTGTATAACTAATATGCTCTAATGTAAGTTAAAGAAAAAAATCTATACAACTAAAACTAAGTACAGCTCAATTGAAATGCCTGAAAAACACCTTTTAACAATTGTATTGTACAAATTTTAAAAGCCTTAACATCTTCCTTTTTGTTACCCACTATAGCTCATCAATCAGAGTCTCATTGCTTCTCTCTGTAAAGTCTTGTAAATGTAGCCTTGCCTTTCTGGATATTGTCACCACTTCTTTTTATTTATTTATTTATTTATTTTTATTTATTTATTTGTTTGTTTGTTTGTTTTTCTTATGGCTGGCTCAGCCTGCCCTGCGGGGTGGGCCTGGCACAGCATGTGGTGCCGGTGATCAAACTGTGGTCCCTGCAGTTGCCTAAGCTTTCCTAAACAGGCGCTTTAGACTGCTAGACCATCTCGCTGGCCCCATTGTCACTACTTCTGCCCTGGCCTTACATGTCTCATTCAACTCCATCACCTTGGCTTCTTAATTGGACCCTTGGTCTTTGTCTTTTACTCTCATGCAGCTTATACTCAGCCATAAATTAAATTGCAACAGACACTGATGTCATGAAACCATTCTTCAGTCCCAAACCCACACTGCCAGGGTCTTCCCAGTACTCAGGACAGGCACAAATGTTTTGGTCAGATTTTCAAGGACTTTTTGATCTAACTCTACTCTGCTGGTCTACTATCTCAGACTCATCCTTACCAGGAGTGACAAAGTTGGCCTTTAAGATTTAAAGCTATCACCTGAGTTTTGCAGAGTTAGGTCTACACACAATGGGTATAATCCACGCGAGTAAATCAGCAGATTGCCAGCTCTGTACTTGAGCAACTGGAGAGTTTGGGATACCCAAAACATCGGTCAAAACCTGGGAATGATCTAGGTGAAGTGGGATTCAAAAGTGCATGCTATGTAGGGAGCAGGAACAAACCTCAAACTGGGTTAGGGAACTAGAAGGGTTAGAGGAAGACAAGAGTGCTAAGTGGATGACAGCTGGCCGGCTGTGAGTTTGCCTAGAACGTCTTGAATGAAGGAGACAGTTTGGGCTCTGACAGCAGAGAAACGCCTAATTCCTTCATTAGTTTGGGGCTGCAGGGCAATCTCCTAGCAGTCTGGGAAAGCAGGCTCCCAAAAAAGAGGTTTTCTGCAGGTGGAGGCCACGACCTTCACCAATGGCTGCTTTGGGGAGCTTGACTGGGGGAGGTACTCTAGCAACAAGAATGACAGGTAACAGATAAAGTAAGTCAAGTTAGGAACCTGAGGAACAGGCCCTGGGCCACAGCAAACCAGCCAAGGACAGTGTGACTGGGTCAGGTATGGGTGGGCTTTCGCTCCTGCTAGGCTTGTCCTCCCCATTGCTCAGGGCTGAGCACATGGTGACACTTCCTCACCAGATGCCACACTGTCTTAATCTGGATTCCATTTACTCTTCAGCTGCCCCAATTTCTTTTTTTAGTTTTAAAGAGAATTAAAAAAATTAAGGCAGGTCTGTGTAGAGCCACAGACACAGGTCTGTATTACACAGGATGGGTTTTGTTAAAGTTGTCAAGAATAAAGCCTACTTTAAGAGATACCAAGTGAAGTTTAGAAGATGACGAGAGGGCAAAACTGATTACTATGCTAGGAAATGCTTGGTAATATGGGACAAAAATAAGTACAACACACCTAAATACAGGATAATAGTTCATGTAACTAACTGAGATATCATTTGTCAGATTTCTTATGCCTGTACTGAAGGGGATATGATAGTCTGTGCGGCATATGCACATGAACTACCAAAATACAGCGTGAAAGTTGGCCTGACAAATTATGCCGCTGCGTATTGTACTGGCTTGCTGCCGGCCCGCAGGCTTCTCAATAGGTTTGGCATGGATAAGATCCATGAAGGCCAGGTGGAGGTGACTCGAGATGAACACAATGTGGAGAGCACTGATGGCAAACCTGGTGCCTTCACCTGCTATTTGGATGCAGGCCTTGCCAGAACTACAACTGGCAACAAAGCTTTTGGAGCCCTAAGGGGTGCTGTGGATGGAGGCTTGTCGGTCCCTCACAGTACCAAATGATTCCCTGGTTATGATTCTGAAAGCAAGGAGTTCAATGCAGAAGTACATCGGAAGCACATCATGGGTCAGAATGTCGCAGATTGTATGTGTTACCTAATGGAAGAAAATGAAGATGCTCACAAGAAGCAGTTCTCTCAGTACATAAAGAACAATGCAACTCCAGATATGATGCAGGAGATGTATAAGAAAGCTCATGCTGCAGTATGAGAGAATCCAATCTATGAAAAGAAGCTGAAGAGAGAAGTTAAAATGAACAGGTAGAACCGTCCCAAAATGTCCCTTGCTCAGAAGAAAGATCAGGTAGCTCAAAACAAGGTAAACATCCTCAGAGCTCAGGAGCAGGCTGCTGAGAGTTAAACCAAATTTCTATGAAGATTTTTCAGATAAAGACCAATAAACTTACTCATCAAGAAAAGAAATTTAAAAATTAAAAATAATACAGAATTTCAAAACGTTGCTCCAAGTTTTGGCTCTGCAGTCCTTTGCACTTGCTCCGCAGATTTCTTCTGCTATACCCTCCTGACTTTATTATGGCTTCCACAGAATTATCTGTCTCAAGAAGCTTCTTCCTCTGATTGCTCTTGTGTGGGCACCACGCGGGTGCAGGCGCCTGTGATACAGGCTCCTGAGAGCAGGAGCTGTGTCTTCCTCCTGTATCCCCGGGGCCCAGCATCAGGCAATAGGAACTCAAATACAAAAGCACTGAATTCATTCCAGAAGATTCCATAAATCTATCTTTCCAGGCCAGCCTTCACCCTTGAGCTCCAGGCCCCTGTGTCTAATTTCTGACTGTCTGGACCCATGTGGGACTGATAACTCTGTCTTAATTTGGCTAATAATGAATTTTTTTTTTTCCATTTTAAATCCCCTTAGTTAATGGTACCATTATCTTAACAACAAGCTAAAATCACATCCAGGGGGCTTCCCGAACTCTCTTTCCTGTTCATACCTTATTCCTAACTAGTTACCAAATTTCATCTCCCCTTTGTTCTTTCATATTTGTCTGCCTCTTGCCTCTGGCCATGAGTGTCTCCCCATCTGAATGGTTATGAAAGTTTTTCTTTGTCTTTCTTTTTTCTTTTTATGAGTCAAAACCTATAAATTGTATTTATACATTATACATTTATTTACTCATCAAGGAGTAAATACATGTGTGTGTTATACATACAATGTATACATACATATTAATCAGAGGGTTGATTTAAACTTATGGGTTTTAGCTTTTCCTGTTCCTTGAACATGAAACTGCTTCCAACTCAGAGGGATTTAAAATAGGTAATTATTAAATAAACACTCTCCCTCTGCAAAAACCCACAGAACCAAGTTTCCCATTTTGCTTATGGTAAACCACATTCTTTTCAGTTAAGAATATTGGCAACTGTATGAAACAGATTATCAGATATGTCAGCAGGGAGGCATGAGCTATACAAAGGCATTGCAAAAAGTTCCTCAAAGAAAAATATGATGGTAAAAAACAATAGGAAAATAATAAAACACAAAATAAAAAAAGAGAAATACCAGATATTTTCAACCGACATCACAAATGTAACTGGTGGTCTATGTTCAGAATGGTAACCAGAGAATGTGTCTTGAGGGGGCTACAGATGTTTCTGGGGCCAGCCAGACTGGGGGGGGGGAGTTCAATCTTGGGGAGTAATGCACAGAGAGCAGCGTGCTGGGATGGCAACCACTTTTCAGTCTCCCCACAGTTGTTTCTAAAAACGACACCGAGCAAACAGTGCGCTGTCCTACAGAAATGACTCTCACACCTTTAGGAGAAACTCCTTGGAGTGACAGGCCCTGTCCAGCAGAGAAGAGGTGGTGACCACGCTCAAATGGGGCCGTTTAACTGCGTGGAGTGGGAGAAGGGAGGCCTGGAGGCTGCTGTCCTCGGAAGTCTTCTGAGACTCAGCTCGTGGGTTTTCGCTTAACTTCAGATCAATCTTCCAGCATGTTTTTCTGTTTTATTTTAAATTTTCAGCCTATCTCTCTTTTTTTTGGAACCAGGGATTGAACTCAGGTCGTTGCGTTTGCCAGGCAAGCCCTTATCCTACTGAGCTATCTCCCCAGGCCCCATATTCATTCTTTTTTAAGGCTGCTATGATGGACGAGTTCCTGAGGAATTTGGAGAAGGTCTTTTGAGTGCCTCTTCCTGCACAGATCCATCCAGAGCCTCAAGGTCTTCCCGCCTGGGCTCGTTTCCGGATAGTGGAAATCAGGACAAGTAGCACTTTCCGTTCCACTTTATGGTTCCTTCTTTCCAAAGAGCTAGTCCTGAACTCGGGTCAGTGCATTACTGCAGCTGCCCACGAAACAAAACTCATGTACTGGAATGGCCACTTGGCTTCCTTAAACGCCCGGTTTCTTCTGTCACTGTTTTGTTATTGGAGTTTTTTGTCGTCAGATATCGTTCCCATCCATGAATAGTGTTGTCATACATCCGAGTGTCTTCTAGGTAGCTTCTTTCAAAGGCATAGCTCTGTCCCTCCAAATTTGCCAGTCTTACTTCCGCCAGCTCCCACGGGTGGGGATCTCAGGGATCTGTGCTGGCCACCTGCCACACCCCGATGTTAGGCTGGAGCAACCGCAGCCCACAGCACTCCCACTTCCGTTCTTCCTGAAAGTATCTTCCATGCTACTGCCAAAGCTGTCTCTCAGGTGCTCATACCTGTAATCCCAGCTGCTCTAGAGGTGGAGGCAGGAGGACTGCAAATTCCAGACCAGCATGGGCAATTTTGCTGGGCCCTGCCTCAAAATAAAGAATAAAAAGGGCAGGGGATGTAGCCTAGCATTAGAGTGCTCCTGGATTCAGTCCTCAGTAAAGATATGTATAATTTTTGTGTGTGTGGTGGTGTATTATTCTCCTGCTTAAAACAAGCCAGTGGGACTAAGCACTTGCTTAGGCAAGCACAGGGACTGGGGTCCCCAGCACCCGCAACCCTGCATGTGCGTACACTCAGCCAGCGACCTAGTCTGGGTGAGGTAGCACGTGCCTGTAATCCCAGCGCTGGGATGCTGGTAACTGGAGGATCACTGGGAGCTGAGCTGCATAGTGAGACTCGCAACCAAATACACTAAAAAAAAAAAGATATAGCTCAGCGGCACAGCAACTGTCTAAGCGAGCACAAAGTCCTAAGTTTGATTCCCCAAAACAAAATCAGAACAAAAACAACACAGTAGGTTCCCTATGCAGAGGATAACTTCACCGTGCTCACTATGTTATGCAAGACCCTTTATGGTCATTCTGGCCACCTCCCTAGCCTCATCTCTTGTCATGCCACTCTGCCTCTTAGATCTCATAGTAGTGCGGAGCACCAGAAAACAGCAGCCTGCCCCGGGTAGCCCACGTGCTTCCTCCTCCCCGCTTGCCCGTGGTCCATCCAGCCCTCCACATCCTCCAGCAGCACTCTCCCTTCCTCACCACTAGCTCAAATGTCACCTCCTCTGAGAAGTCTCTGACGCCCTACACAAAACCAGATTGGCCCCTCTTGTTCCTTGAGGGCCCTTACACACAATACTAGGCGAATAGCCCTTGTCACAAATGCTTGGGACCAGATATGCTGTAGAGTTTTCAAGTTTTCTGGATTGAGGGAACATTTGTGTGCATTTTCCTTGTCACTAGTATCAATCTGAAAGTCCCAAATCTGAAATGTCCCCAAATTTAAATTTTTGAGCACTAGCTCCTATTTCAGAGCTTTGGATTTCAGATTGTCAAATTAGGGATGCGCAAGCTGTCCCTCCCCTCTACATCATATATTCTCGGGCAGTAGTTTGCTTCCTTGGCCCTATGGTGGATTCGGAAATGCAGGAGTCAGATCTTACATCTGTATGTTGAGCACCTTGCCCAGTGCCCAAAGGGGGCAGTGACTTAACCAGTGTTTGCTGTGTTGGCTGACAGCAAGGAAAACGCTGGTTCCTGGTTCTGTCACCGGCACTTTTAACTCTGTAAGCTTCTGTTTCCTTATCTGGAAACCAAGAATAAAATGGGTAGTAACATTTATGGGTAGTAAGGACAACAGCACAGGTACAAAGCACAGTTCTGGGAGCTTAGCACAATAAATGTTAGCCACTGGTGTTCTTGTCCCTCAGAGTCCAGTGCAGTCTTTTAAAGCTCTCTGTGACCTTCCTGATTGTTTTCCTGGGTGTCACCTTCTGTAACTGACTATTGCACTGATTGACTTAAAATAGTCATTAAAAAATTCCTCTTTCTGCGGGAGTGATAGCTTAATGGCGTAAGTGCTTGACTCAGAAGCGCAAGGTCCTGAGTTCAAACTCCAGTATCAAAAGGAAAAAAAAAAGGAATCATCGGTCTCAAACAACTTCCCATTCTGATTATATTTTGATCATATCTATTTCCCAATTTTTCAACTTTGAAAAATTCAAAGGTGTCATTGTGTGGCAGGTAGAATTCTAAGATGACCCCCAGGTGACCCCTGTCCTTTTAAAATCCCTTTGCCTGGGAAAGCCAGTGGCGTTGGTGAGTGAGGGGCAGTCTGACTCCGTGGTGAGGTCACGTTAGGCGGCACAGCTGACTCTCACACTAACAGGGGCTGCCCGTGTGGGGCCAGCTTCAGTGATGGTGAGTCACTAAGGCTGAGTTTCTTGAAGTTCAGAGCCGAGGCTGGGAGAGGAGAAGGGCGAAAGGGATGGGGAGAGGTGACCTAAGTGACACTTCCACCCTAGTAAGAAGTTTTGGGGCGCTGTTGCAGTAGCAGTAGGGTCACTACAGATAACAATAACATAATACATATTTCAAAAAGCTAGAAGAAAGACATCTTAATGTTTTCACCATAAAGAAATGGCAAAATGACAAATGTTTCAGGAGAGAGATGTGCTTAACTTTCCTTGAACATGACCCGGTGCGTACGTACATCGAAGCGTCACGCAGTACCTCGTCAGCAGGTACCATCTTTATGTCACGTTGAACGTTCAAATAAATAAAACCAAATGAGTTGAGTTTTCTGACGCTGAAGGCAGAAGGGGAACCAGAGGTTGAAAACAGAAGGTGAAGAAGACTCGTCCTTGCTGGCTTGAATGTAGAGAAAGGACCTGCAGGCTGCGTGCCAGTCCAGAGGGCAGCGCCCCACTGGCAATCAGGAGGAAAGAGGCCAGCAGGAGGCACAAACAAATGCATTCTGCTCGTGTAACTGCGAAGCAGATTTGGCTGAACTTGACCACCATCTTTTTTATTTTAATTAAAAAAATCTATTTATTGATATGGTACAGGGTCTTGCTATGTAGCTCGGACTCATAGTGACCCTTCTGTCTCGGTGTCCCCAGTGCTGGGATTACATGTGTGCCACCATGCCTGTTTCAGTGGCTGGCTTGGCATGGGGCCTGAACAGTATGCATACCAGGAATTGAACCTGGGTCCTTGTGCTTGCCAGGCAGGCACTTAGACCGCAGCGCCATCTGCCCGGCCCTTGGCTGCCATCTTGACATCAGCTTTGTGGTACTTAGAGCGGAGAACTTGGCTCTGCCAAGCTGAGATTGTGCCCTGCAGAGCTGGTGCTACTTAGTGGGTCTTGGGCGTGTGAGTGTGTGATCACTTTGCCATACAACAACAGAAAAATGAAACGTGCTTTCAGGGTCCTGAGAAAAACATAATTTCATATTGTAGTCCATAGATACTCACTAAGGAAACATTAATAATTAAACAAACCCCCCAAAATTGAAAATGACTTTATCTTACCTCTAGTAAAGCCATAATGTCAGTTGACCTTCTTAGTCTATTATTAACACTGAAAAAATTTAACCAAAGTTTTAATTGAAAAAAAAAGTCATGCTCATTTTATGTTTATTAAATTGCTGAGAAGACGTTATTATAGGAGCAATGCTCTTATAAAGCATAAAAGGAGCCATCTGAAGTACAGAAACATCTAGACACACATTTCATGTACCCAGGGGTTACATTTTAGTTTTAAGACACCTAATTAAGCTAGTGAAGATATTTTACAAGCTAAGGCTTGTAATAATCATCAGAAGAAATATCTTTGTATAAATTAGTGTTACAAGGACTACATATAACAAATCTATATTCATGTCAGTGCAAAAGAAACAATACATTCTTGGTTTTCAAAATTTAAAAAACAAAAATGTTGGAGCCGGGCGTGGTGGCACACGCCTGTAATCCCAGCACTTGGAAGACTGAGGCAGGAGGATTGGTGTGAGTTGGAGACCAGCCTGGGCTAGGAAAGTGAGCTCAAGGCCAGCCTGAACTGCATAGCGAGACCCTATCTCAAAAAGACCAAAAAAAAAACCAATTTAAAAAAATTGTTGGACAAGTGCTATAGGCTGCAACCCTAAAGTGTGCTTTATACATTACTATACTGAAAATTCCAGGAAGTGATCTATTTAATTATTATTATTGTTATGGTTTGTCTAGATGTCCCCCCAAAGCCTCATGCAGTCATGGGGCTGACTTCTAGAGTTTGTGATGACTCATGATCCACTGGGATTATGGCTGTAAGTGCTGCTGGGATTATGGGCGTGAGTGCCACACCCAGCCTGGGGTGGACAGGCTGAATGCAACATAAGGGACACAGACTTGCTCTCTCTTGCCATTGATGCTGCTACTCCTCCCTTTTACTCCTGCTGTTTTGCTGCCTTTCTCTGCCATGGACTGCTGCCCTCTACCATGTGCCACTGCCTTGCAGACAGCTGAGTATGGACTGAAACCTCCAGTAACTGTGAGCTAAATAAAACTGTCCTTCCTTGAGCTGGCCAGATAGCCTGGTAGCTTGGGGTTCCACTCCCAGCATGCCATGCTGGCCCCGCCTCCAACTATGTAGTGAGATCCTGTAGACCCTATACTAAATATATTAAAACCTTTCCTTCCTTCATTTTGAGTGTCGGGTATTTGCCTTAGCAATGAGAGAAGAGAAACTGAGGCAATTATTATTTTTGAGACAGGGTCTCACAATGCAGCTCAGGCTGGACTTGAGCTCACTTGTAGCCCAGGCTGGTCTCAAATTCACAAAGATACTCCTGCCTCAGCCTCCCAAATGCTGGGATTACAGGCATGAGCCACCACCCCTGGCTTATTTAATTAATTTTTGACATAGAATTCCTCATATGTATTTATCATGGAATCTTTTCTTTGATAAACAAGTTTAACACCTCAATGGAACATTATTTGGGAAGTGCTGGTCTAAATAAATTTCTCCTTTTTCTAGACCAAGTATTGAATCAAAATATTAATAGGAAAAAAATATTTTGAGAAACAGAATTGACTAAAGGCACTCAGGTACTATGAAAGTGCTTTCCCTTTTTCTTTATTGGCTGAAGCAATGTTTTATTAATTTTTTTACTAGAGTCAATGAATTAAAATATGATTTTTAATGATAATTTTAATGACAGGCCCATACAGCAAAATTAATGTCCCAAGGCATTTTCTAGAATACTTTCAACTATACCATAGATCTATTTGTGTATTATTGCAGTGAATATTTTTCAAATTGGGATGTGGCATTGTCATGTGATGTTTTACAATTTAAAGCAGAAAACATAGGAGTCACACATTTTTTAAAGAAAAATATTTCTATTCCATTTTAAGAAGTAGAGTAGGAGAATAGGGCCAGAATTTTAGGCTAGGATACTTCTGCTTTTTTAAAATGAGGCAGCGAGAGTCTCACTATTTAGCCCAGATTTGCCTCACAGTCATGGCAATCCTCCTGCCTCAGCCTCCCAAATGCTGGGAATCCAGGCATGTGCCACCACACCTGGCTAGTTGTACTCAAACTCTGTCCATGTATATAAAATATAAAGAGAAATATTCTTATTGAATTTAAAATGGTTATGATATATTTCCAAAAAAGAGCAATAACCTTTGGTTTCTAAAAAAATCGTTGTTTTAGTTCAGCTGGACAGCTCTGCAAAGCCCAGATTGCTGGGGCCCACTCCATAGTTTGTGACCATGCAAATATGTTCTTGGGTACGCTGAAGCTGCTGGTCCAGGAAGCCTATTCTGACAGCCACTGTGAATCTGGCTCTTGACTACCCCTTGGCGGCTCCTCCAGAGCAGGTCTGGGAAAGCTTTTCAGGTAGCTTCTAGGTTTGCAATTTTTGGGTGTTTTGATGCTGGGATTTGGGATTTTTAAATCTTTATTATTTTTTATTTTTTATTATGGCTGGCTCAGCCTGCCCTGGGGGTGGGGCTGGCACAGCATGTGGTACCATGGATTGAACCACAGTCCTTGCAGTTGCCTAAGCTTTCCTAAGCAGCCATCTCACCAGCCTCTGGGGGTTGGGATATTTTTTTTTATTTTTATTTTTTATTTTTTTTATTTATTTATTTTTTTTGGGATATTATTTTTTTTGTTATCCTTGTTTTGGTTCCACAGCTTAAGTCCTTTGTAGCTCTCTCCATGGGTATCTCAGCATACAAAAGAAAACTGGAGGGCCGGGAAGATAGCTGAGTAGAATAAGCACTTGCCTGGCAAGGGCAGGGTCCTGAGTTCAATCTCTGGTACCACAAAAAGAAAAAGAAAAAGAAAACCAGAATTCCGGGCGAATAAAGTGGAGAGCAGAAATGTACATCAGTCATTTTGTAGCTCATTGGCAAGCTTTGCAGAAGCCCAAGCTGGAACCTAGAACCCTACTCAGGTTTCCCTCCTGCAGTGTGGAAAACCCAAGCTGGCTGCGTTAACGTTCAGCGCAATGAGAGAAAACCCAGAAGTCCGCACTGCCACTGCAGCTTCTTTATCTATCTTGCTCCTCCAACTTCCCTCAGAATTTGATCAATCATTTGTGATTTTGAGACTTGATGTAGATGATCCATAGAGGCATCCTGCCTAGTGGCCAGGGACCTCTGGCACTAAGTATATTCAAGTCCTAGCTCTGTCACTTAATATATATATATATATATATGTATGTATAATATGGCTGTTGCTAGATGTCCAGAAGAAATGCAAGGAAAGCATGTAGCTTAGTGCCTGGTGCCAGGGGAGGGTCAGTCAGTAGCACAGAACTCTGACTCTCGTCATATGACTCAGAAAGCCTCAAAAGAACGTGCCAACTAATTTTAGTGTGTGAGTGGTGAGGATTAGGACACAACATTCTTCAAAAAAATAGCTAGAACTGTCAATTCGACTTAGAAAATTGTTATATTCAACTTTTAGAAACCAGTTCCTGTCCCCTTCGTGAACATATACTAAATAAAAACTACCAAATACAGGTGCTACCTGACTTACAGTGAAGTTACAGCCAATAATCCCGTTGTCAACTGAAAATACCGTAAGCAAAAAAATCCACATTAGCTGAGTGTGGTGGTGCACACCTGTAATCCTGGCACTTGGGAGGCTGAGATAGGAGGATCGGTGTGAGTTCGAGACCAGTCTAGGCTACAAAAGTGAGTTCAAGGCCAGCCTGAACTGCATAGTGAGACCCTGTCTCAAAAAGACCAAAAAAAAAAAAAAAAAAAACAACCCACATTTTATAGATCCAATCTGTTGAACATCATAACTTAGCCTAATTGACCTTAGTCATCTAACAGAAAGCCTATTTTATAATAAAGTGCCAAATAACTCCCCTAATGTACTGGCCACATGGCACTCAGGGTACTGGCTGTTTCCGCTGGTGGTTATGGGCTGAAGCTGGGACTTGCAGCTACTCAGAGAGCATCCGAGTGTTTATCCTCAGCGTGGGAAAAGATCAATAGCTAAGACCTGATACACGGTTTCTATTGAATTTGTATCACTTTCACAGCCAGGATAAAGTCAAAAATTTTAAGTTGAATTGCTGTAAGTCAGAGTCTGTCTGTATTATCAAGTGTAAGACTGTTAGTAATGCCACATTATATTACACTGCACTGCGAGAGAAGAAAATGCTGCCAGTCAAACTAGGAGGCCAAGTTTGCTTTCTATTTATTTATTTATTTACTTACTTATTTATGTTTTGTTCGGTACGACCTGCCCTGGGGGTGGGGCTGGTGCAGCATGTGGTGCCGGGGATTGAACCTTGGTCCCTGTAGTTGCCTAAGCAAGCGCCTTAGACTGCTGAGCTGTCTTGCTGGCCTGTGGCCATGCTTTCTTATCATTTAAAATTTTTGTTTTATCTCTTTTGAAACTATTCTTTTAGGTTTAGGTTTTGGAAACATTTGCTACTCTTGCGTGTGCACACACACACACACACACACACACACGCACACACACACATCTGGGCAAAATAAAGCGACTGGAAATACGCATCATTTGCCTTTGTGTTCCGAGTCTAGTCTCCTGAATCTCTGGTTGGACTCCGCATCTTTGTCGCTGCTTCTTCTCTCACCGCCATCCTTTGGGCCACACAGGCCTCTGTGATTGAGAATTTTGTACTAGAGCCCATGAGTCTTCAGTGCTTTGGGGGCTGTGCTCTTTGCTTGTCTAATTTTTACTCCTGCCTCAAAGATATGACGAACCATGTGACAATTTGTCATTCTCTCCTCTCTTTCCCGCCAGCACTTGCTCTGCCAGGATTACAGCACTGCCTTGCTCTTCTTTCTGGGGCTTCTTTTTCTTACACCAGTTCTCACTGCATAGTAGAGGCTGGCCTGGAGCCCCCTCTGTGCCCCATATGCTGGCCTCAGTATCTTCACTCTCCTACAGATGTGTGCCACCATGTCAAGTTTCCTTCTGGATTTTTTCTCTAGGCAACACTCCGTTTCCAAACTCAAACAGTGCGTCTCATGTTCATGGGTGCATACGTAATGACAATGGCGGCCTGGCCAATGGACTTTGCAACATGCCTGACTGGATCCTGAACTGCTGATGTTGGTAATGAGTTTATTGAGTCCTCAATTAATTGGTTCTAGAATTCAGCTCTGTTTCACTGCAGAAAATAGTGTTATTAATAATGGCCTTTGGGGGCTGGCAAGATGGCTCAGCAGTCTAAAGCGCCTGCTTAGGAAAGCTTAGGCAACCTCAGGGACTGCAGTTCAATCACTAGCACCACATGCTGTGCCAACCCTACACCAGGGCAGGCTGGGTCAGGCATAATATTAAATAAATAAATAAATAAATAAAGGCCTTTGAATTGCACTTATCATTTTTCCAGAATAACTTTATTGAGATAAAGCTTATGCACTATACAGTTTACCAACTTATAGAATATAATTCAATGATATTTATGTACATTCGTAGAGTTAATAGAACTTGTCATTCCAAAAGGAAATCCTGGAACCATTACCATGTAGCACCCACCTCTTTCCTCAGTTTTCCTCATAGCTCAGCCTGCCCTGGGTGTGGGGCTGGTGCAGCATGTGGTGCCAGGGATTGAACCGGGGTCCCTGCAGTTGCCTAAGCTTGCCTGAGCAAGTGTTTTAGACAGCTGAGCCATCTTGCCCACCCAGAAACTGTTAATCTACTTTTTTTTCTTCCAGAACTGGGGATTGAACTCAGGCCCTTGCGCTTGCCAGGCAAGTGCTTATTCTACTGAGCTATCTCCCTAGCCCCTTGTTGATCTACTTTTGGCTCCATGCATTTTGGCTGTTCTGGGTATTTCTCGTATAACATTTTTTTTTTTTTTTTTAAATACTGGGAATCAAAATCAGGACTTTACATTTTTCAGGCAGAGCTATATTTCTGATCCAATCTCTCTCTCTCTCTCTGTCTCTCCCCTCCCTTCCTCGATCCCTCCCTCCCTCCCGTCTGTCTGTCTGTCTGTCTGTCTGTCTGTCTGTCTGTCTGTCTGTCTGTCTTTGTGAGACAGGCTCTCACTATGCAGCTCAGGCTGGCTTGATCTCACTTTGTAGCCCAGGCTGGCCTTGAGCTCGTAATAATCCTCCTGCCTCAGCCTCACTAGTGCTAGCAGTATAGGTGTGTGCCACCAGACCCAGCCTTGGCCCAATATTTCTTTTACTTTTTGAGACAGGGTCTCACTATACAGATCAGGCTGGCCTTCAGCTCATTTTTGTAGCCCTGGCTGGTCTTGAACTCACAAGATCCTCCTGCCTCAGCCTTTCAAGAGCTGGGATTACAGGCATATGTCACCACGCCTGGCTCAATATTTCTTATAAGCAGAATTACAATGGATAACTTTTATGACTGAGTTTCTTTCATTTAGCACAATTTCAAGATCTGTGTATGTTGCATCATATAAGCACATTTATATCCTTCTATTGTTCAACACCATCTGCAATATTCCATGCACTCTTTGGTTGGTAGATCCGTGGGTAGCTTCCGCTTTGTACCACTGTGAGCAACGCTGGCGCGTACACTCACGTATACAGCTTTGTGGAGCTATGTTTTCACCTCTCTTGGGCACATATCTAGGAGTCATGCTATATTTAATCTTAGAAGACCTGTCACACTGTACTGAGAAAACAGTGGTACCATGTAGCAGGGCTCCAAGTTTTCAACATTCTTGCTCAGTGCTTGTTATTTTCTGTCTTTCTGATTAGAGCATTCCTCTCGGGTGAGGAACAATTTTTCACTTTGCTATTGCCCTTAGTGTTACAGCATTTTCACCTGCATTTTCTCATTTGATCCTCGAAGTATCTCCCAGCACTCCTTATCCACCAGCAAAGAAGTGGTCATCAAGACTGATTCCCCAGTTTGCTGGGATAGGAATGAGAGCATAGCCGTGCACCTGGATCCTGGGCCCACTGCTCTCACCCCACGCCAGGCTATTCCAACATCACGGCAGCCACCTGCCTATAGCCAGGTGGATAAAGATGATCGGTTAGTTAGGTAGAATGTCAAAACAGGCAGACACTCCATCAGGACATGGCACTACAGTACAACCTTAGGCCGGGTGACACTGCTCCTGACCTTCAGGAAGATCTAGTGGCACTCTGTTGACCTGCAGCAGCACAGGAAGATGGGTCCTATTTAGGAAGTATCCAAAAAAAAAGGTAACTTAGAAGAGAGGCTATGGCTTTGCCTTCAGAGCCTACAGGAGCAGGCTGCACCGAGCAGGTCAGTCTCCTCTGGCACATCAGTTTCTGGTGTTTTAACCCTGAAGAAGAATAATTTCCTAACTCTGCCTCTCTCCTTGTAGATTTAGATGTCAGCCACGGTTTGTAAGATGTACACATTCATTTTCATACTTAAGAGAATTAAATAGTTTTTGCTTATGCTTACATTTTTATTCATAAACTATGTCCAAAAAATCAATACTTTATGAAATAATCTCTTTGGAAGTTAAGTGCTATGGCACTACTTTATTCTCATCAGAGAAACTCTGCACAGTGCTCAACCCCAGCTGAGCAAGGGCAAAGCCCTGTAAACAAAGCCTTCTCACCTCAGAAATATGAACCATGACATCTTGCTGAAATTGCAGAATAAAATAGGGTGACCAATGTAGTAGTCTGTTTTCCCTTACTATAGTGAAATATCTGAGGCTGGATAACTTTATAAAGGAAAGCTTTATTTGGCTTACAACACTGAAGATTCAAGGGCTGACACTGGTAAAAGCCTTCTTGATGGAAGAGTACAAAGGCAGGACAGTGCATCACTGGTAAAAGACAGGAAGATCAGGTGTTTGTGTGTGAACACATGTGTGTATACACGTATGCAAATGCCCTTTGGTCTCTCTCCTTGTAAAGTCACTGAGGCCACAATCATGGTGGCTTCATCCTGATGACCTTATCTAATTCTTTTTTTTTTTTAATGTATTTAGTACAGGGTCTACAGAGTCTCACTACACAGATCGGACTCCGAATGATTCTCCTGTTTTCAGCCTCCCAAGTGCTGGGATTACAGGCGTGCCACCACAGCCAGTCTCCGTCGCAGTCTCAGTGTGCCCTGAGGGGTGGGGCTGGCATGACATGCCAGGGATGGAATCCCAGCTATAGTGCTCTGCCTAAGCAGGTGCTTTAATCCTCTGAGCTACCTGGCCTTCCCTACCTTATCTTCTACTGTTTTAGTGGCCGTATTATATTTTGTCATAGCTGTCAAACTTTTCCTAATTATTGGATGCTGCGTTAGGATTCTTAAGAGAAACAGAATCAACATTTTTTTTTTTTTTTGTGGTACCGGGGATTGAACTTGAGGCCTTGCACTTGTCAGGCAAGCTTATACTTATGCCATGAGCCATATCCCCAGCTCAGTATCTTATCTGCATATATATGTAGGGCATCATGTGACCACTAACAACTTTTCATTCAACAATGGGCCACTCGTATGATGGTGATCTGTAAGATTATGCTGTTTGGTGACATAGCTCTTTTAGTTTCTGACAAGTATGACTTTATGGTGTTCACACAACAGCAAAATCAGCTAACAATGCATTTCTCAGAAAGTGTCCCATACCTGGGTGGCACATGGCTGTCTATATGGTGTCATATCTTATCATGGCTGTATATATGGTAGCCTCCATATTACATCTTCATGTCCAGGGTCTCTTACTTTTTTTTATTATTTTTTGGACTTTTGCTCATGGGAGAAGAAAATTTACATTTACTAAACACCTACTGCATACCACAGCCTAGATATGAATTATGCATTATTTCTCTAACTCCTTGAGATAATATTTTTAAAATTCTTATTTTGTACAGAAGTAATAGGGGCTGGGGAGATATCTCAGTAGAATAAGCACTTGCCTGGCAAGCGCAAAGGTCTGAGTTCAATCCCTCAGCCCAGAAAAAAAAAAAAAAAAGTAATCAAGGCTGAGAAAAGTTATTGGCCCTGACCCTGACTGTGGCCCATATTGCCTCCTGAGTTTTAGGTTTTCATCTCTAAAAAAGGGGTAATAATAGCACCTGCTGCACAGGGCTGTTGCGAGATAACATCTGTAGCACTTAGGAAGTGGAGGAACAGAACCCCTGGCCTGAATCTTAGCTCTCTTGTCATTGCTCCATCACGTATCCCAAAACAACCAGGGAGAGACTAGGTCTCCTGTCTCCAGACCCCATGCTTTCTCCCAGTACAGCACCCTCCTTCCTGTGGGATGGACTGAACATCTTTATTTCTCTTGCAGTTTTCTAAACTTATTTTAATGATCTTGAAGCAGAGGACACTGTTTTGTGTTAGTGTCTCAGATCACCATCAGCCTGAAGTCTCTGCCCTCATTAGCTGTTCATTTCTAGTCTCATGCTCTGTGATCTGCAAGGGTACCATGAGTCTCTCTCTCTCTCTCTCTCTCTCTCTCTCTCTCTCTCTTCCTCTCTCCCTCCTCTTTCTCTCGCAGCTTGTGTCATCATATGTTCTCACAAGAGTAGGGGCCACAGTGGCCATGGTCAGCTATTGCGCCTACTCCCCTTTCCAGGGAAGAAGGCCAGAAAGTTAAAAAGGAGCACTTATCCCTGAAAGGGGATTTGGCCCGAGTAGGGCAGACTTAGGTCTGCTGTCTTTCATTTGCCAGAGCTGAAGCTTCAGTTCAGAGAAATTTCAGGGGGAGGAAGGCTCAGGCCAGAGTCCAGAGAATGGGCGCACACATTGCCTTCCCTTTCCTCTGCTTTGGCTAATGACAGATGGATGGAACCACTGTGCTTGCTCTGGCTGCCCTTGAGACAGCAGTGCGGCTGGTGGGGAACCCTGAGGATGAGGAGGGAGCCACTGAGCCTCTTTCTACCTTCCTCTGAGGCCAAGCTGGGTGGTTCAGGTTGACCTGTTTCACTGGTTTTCTACCTCACCCCTGCCCTTGCGGATTGCCACTTTCTCGGGGTCAGTGTCACCATGACATCAGGGCTGCCTTTAACCACAGTCAGAATAGAAGGCTCTGATACAGTGGATCTAAAAGGAATTGAGAAAGGAGACAGGCAATGTAAAGTTTACCCAGCCAGGACCTTGTGGCTGACATTATACTGGGCTTCTCCACGGCCACTATTACACACTCATAAAGTTGCAAGGGAGGATTATTCCCACTCCCAGAAAAGGGAGTCAGGATTTAAAGTAACTTTCTTTCTTTTTCTTTTTAAATTTTATTTATTTATTTATGTTATGACTGGCTCAGCCTGCCCTGGGGGTGGGGCTGGCGCAGCATGCGGTGCCGGGTATTGAACTATGGTCCCTGTGGTTGCCTCAGTTTGCCTAAGCAGGCACTTTAGACCGCTGAGCCATCTCACTGGCCACCTAAAGTAACTTTCTTAAGGCCACAAAGTCAAGTATTTGGTGATGCCAGAGTTCAGATCCCCATGCATCTAACTCAGATAATACTGTCATTTCTCCCTCTGTCTGATGGTTTTTGTGGTTCCCCAGTCTATACCCTTCTCCTGCACCATCTCACATCTAAAAAAAATTTAAAGGCTGAGGAGATAGCTCAGCAGTCTAAGTGCCTGCCTGGCAAGCACAGGGGTCTGGGTTTGATCTCCAGTACCACATGCTGTGCCAGTCCCACCCCTGGGTGCTCTGAGCCAGCCATTGAAACTGGGCATGGTGGTGCTTGCCTATAATCCCAGTGCTGGCGAGGCTGAGCCAAAAGGATCACTGGGAGTCCAAACTGCATAGTGAGACCCTATACTAAATACATAAAATTAAAAAAAAATTTTTTTAAAGCAAGCCAGGTGTTTATACTTTTAACATTTTACTTAAAGTTTAGTACAACAGTTTAAAGCAGTTGTCAGTAGATTTATGTGTCCTGGTAACTTAAATAGGAACAGGCTGGCACTTTTACTGCAGCTCTGTCTCATGGGTCTTAACAGCCTGATCCCAAGCAGGGAACACAGTGTGCTGCAGTGCCAGGACCACACCACTCCCCGGGCTCTTTTCTGCAGCCAGCTTCTGCCTTGGGGCTCCTGTCACTAGCAAAGATTGAAAAAAACTCAGGTGGGAGCTGAGGTTCTGATCCCCTCTTCCCTGGCTAACTACAAACTACCCAGCAAAGGCAGAGGGATGAAACGAAGGGAACTCACATCATGCAGAGGAGTCGTGAAGCACTCCCAGCCCAGGCTCCTTCCCTTTTTAGGAATATAAAGAAGATAAACGTTGCAGTGTGGGGAGGATGAGGCCATATTAACCCACAGAAGAACTGATATAGTATATTCCCTTGTTTTTTACTTACTTCACACTTAAGAGGTAATGCTGGTTGCTTGGTTGACCAGAAGCCTGCATGTACAGTTTTATGTGTATATTTGCTTGATTTGAAAAAGGAAACAATGAACTAGTTGCAAAGGCTGTGTGTTTGGAAGACAAAAAATATCTCAAGATGTAAGGTTAACTCCATGAGATTAAAAGCTGATTGAGCTTTAAAAATATAAAAAGGAGAACTACCTACTAGGGTTAGGAAGTTGCAAAAGAATTAAGTGATGGAGCTTGGAGGCATAGCTCAGTGAAGAATATCTGCCAAATTTGCACCAGACCCTGGACAATCCTTGGCACTGAGGAAAACCAAGCCAGACCAAATCAGGCCAAACCAAGGAAAATGTCCCTGTAGTGGTTGATACGTTGTGTCAACTTGGCTGGATGACTCAGTGGCCTGGTTCCCTGTTGGTGGGAGTCCCAGCGTGGGGTACAATTGGTTCCTTCCTGGAGCAGCATCAGGGCCTGCCTAGGATATGTTTGACTCCTCCTTAGAGAGGGATCAAGGACCCATCCTGGGGTATGATTGGTTCCACTCTAGGGCACAATGGGCCCACGTCAGATGACTGAGCACAGAGACTTTCTAAAGGGCTGAGGAAGGAGTCAAGACTTCACTTCCTCTGAGAAGCTTCAGTCTTCGCAGTCGGCCTGGACTTCATCATCTGGCTTGCAGCACAGACTTCAGCCTCCAGCTTGGATCTTTCACCATCTGTCGCAGACTCTTCAGCGTCCATCACAGACACTTCAGTCTTCTATCACAGACCCATCAGCCGACGGATAGAGACTTACACGGAACACTGCAGTGAGTTTCAGACCTCGGGACTGAATTCTCCAGTCTGGAGGGTGCAGACGCCCTCTGCACGCTTCCTCATCTGACTCTGCGGTTGACTATTGTAAGCCAATCTTGTAACTCCTTATATATTGTATATTTTGTGTTAATGTCCGTTTCTTATATCTTTCTGTTCCTCTAAGTAAAACCCTGACCAATACAGTCCCGAAGAGTGGATTTTGATATGTGAGTACTCAAAAAGAACCACATTCCTTAAATTCGGGGTCTCTGTATGCTGATATAAAGAAATCAGCAAAGACATCCTGAAGGGTGAAAAAGAGTCCTTGGGTTTCTGTGCCTGTGCCCCCACCATCACATCTCTGTGGTCTCTCCTGTGCTCCGTTAGTTGTGGTCTCCCTTTGGAAAGGTTTTTCGACCCAGGCTACTACTTCTAAAAGGCAAAACTAATGCATTTAGAAGAAATGTTCTAGTTCACATATGCTAGGTCATAGATGTCCCACAAAGGACGACTAGCAATCAAGGAAGTGAGGGACCACCGAAGCGCTGATTGCAGAGGCACCTGAACACTCTTTTTACATTTGTTGGCCACAGTTTAAGCAGGTTTCTTCGTAGTGGGCTGACACATGAGGGTGTCAAGCAGTGGCTCTGAAACACAGTCCACACAGTCCCTCAGGCCTCTGAGGCACTTTTTTTTTTTTTTTTTTTTAATGTTATGGCTAGCTCAGCCCGCCCTGGGGGTGAGGCTGGTGCAGCATGTGGTGCTGGGGATCGAACCACAGTGCCTGTGGTTGCCTAAGCTTGCCTAAGCAGGCGCCTTAGACTGCTGAGTTGTCTCACCGGCCCCTCTGAGGCACTGTTAGCTGACGGGTGCAGCTCAACACACTTGCCACAGCTCTTCTAGATGCTGAAATAGTGCCATGCTAGGTGTCAGGGGCAAAAAGCATATGGAGCATAATGGAGACAACGTCTGTAGTTTGGGAAAACTTGACTAGGTGACTCAGTTCAGACAGGTGCAT
>PVKN010002919.1:0-15384 GCA_004027915.1 Capromys pilorides
GGGGGCAGCAGCACCACCACCACCAGCGTGCCGGCCGCCAGCCGCTCGGGCACGTGCTCCGCGCAGTCCAGCCCGTCCCACTCGCACTCGGCGCTGTTGCAGCCCTGGTCGCAGTGCCCGTCGCTGAAGTGGTCCTTGCAGTACTGGTCGTACAGGGGGCTGCAGGTCCAGGGCAGGCTCAGGCCGCATCCTGGCTGGGCCTCGTGCCCGCCCACGGACCGCCTGGCCATCCCCCGACCCTCAGCCAGCACCGGCCCCGCCTTACTTGCACTGGCCCTCCGTGTGCTGGCAGTCGAAGCCATCAAAGAGGCAGCCGGCCGAGCTGCACTGGCTGTCGCAGCGGCCGTCATTGAAGTACTTCCAGCACTGCAGGGACTGCAAGCAGTTCTTCCAGGGGTCGTTGAAGTTGAGCGAGCAGTCGCCGCCATCCCAGCCGCAGGCGTGGTTGTTGCACTGCACGCTGCAGACCTTGTTGCCCGCATCCTCCTGGCACTCGGGCAGCTCACAGGCCTCCTCCACCTGCGGCGGGGGGATGTCGCGCCCCGCGCCGCCCGCAAAGCTGTAGTCCAGGATGTGGCACAGGAGCCCGTTGAACTTGGCGGGGCACAGGCAGCGGTAGAAGGGGCTCTCGGCCGTGGGCTCGCAGGTGCCCTGGTTGTAGCAGGGGTTGCTGCCCACACAGGGGCTGCTGGCTGGGAACTGGCACTCGGGGCCCGTGAAGGCACCCAGGCACAGGCAAGTGGGGCTGCGCGGGCCAGAGATGCACGTGCCGCCATTGAGGCAGCGCAGGCTGCCGCAAGTACGGGCGTCATTCTCGCAGGTGGCGCCTTCGAAGCCCTGCAAGAGGGGAGGCAGGCAGGCGTCAGGGCTGCCACTCTCCAGCCTCAGGCGCCCGGTCCAGGTGCTACGGCACCCCTACCTGGGGACGTCTGTAGCCCTTACCGCATCCCCAGACTGGGAAAAGGTCCAGAGTCAAGGAGAGGGAACAGAGTCCAGGACCATTCAGGGCCCCGGCGTGCTCCAGTAATATACTGTGATGGCTGATGCGTGTCCTTACACACAAGCCCAGACCACGAAGTCTTGGCCCCAGAGCAACCCTAGACTAAGTCCTGCTGGCCACGGCCCACCAACACACGGTGAGAGGACTGAGCCTCGGGGGCTTTGTAGGGTGGGGGGTGGGCACCCCGCCACCTGCTTGAGTTTTCCACAGACCCAAATCTGCTCTGAAGCAGCTCATGGAAGGTTTTTTTTTTTTTTTTGGCAGGACCAGGGTTCAAACTCATGACCTTGTACATGCCAGGAAGGCACTTGTGCCACGGAGCTATCTCCCCAGCCCCTGAAAGTTGTTTTTTGGGTTTATTTTTTTTTTTAGGGAAGGGTCTACGAGGGTGTTCAGGGCCTCACTACTAGACCGGACTCATACAGATCCACCTGTTTACAGTCTCCCAAGCACTGGGATTACAGGCGCGCGCCATCACGCCCAATATCGACTGCCATCTCAGTGTGCGCTGGGGACAGGGCTGGCATGGCAGGCCCAGGGATCAAACCCTTGGCAGCTCAGGAACATTTTAAAGAACGAGCTTGGGGAATGAGGATGAGGCACACAGGACCTCCACGTGGCTCAGGGGTCGGCACTGCACCTACCGCAGGGCACCTGCAGATGAAGCCGCGGGCCATGTTGGCGGCCACAGCACAGGCACCCCCGTTACGGCAGGGCTTGTCCTTACAGCCATCGATGACAGACTCACAGCGGCGCCCTGCAGGGGTGGGTGGAAGCGTAAGGGGACAGGCCCACCCCTGGGGCAGCCGGCCTCACCCCAGGCCCCCTGGCCTGTCTGAGCAGCACCCACCGGTGTGGCCCGCACGGCACTCGCAGTGGAAGTCGTTGACCCGCTGTACACAGTTCTGGGTGCCACGGGCATCGCACGGGTTGCTCAGGCACTCGTTGACGTCACCTTCGCACCGCTCGCCCACAAAGCCCGGCGGGCAGGTGCAGGTGTAGCCGCCCACCTGGTCCACACAGGTGCCGTTGTTAAAGCACTTAGGGCTGCGGGAGGCCAGGTCGAGGAACGGGCTGCAGTCGTCCACGTTGATCTCACAGTGCACACCTGCGGGGTGACGGCTCAGTCAGGGACACGGGACCGTGTCCACCCTGCGGCCCCACAGCCGAGGGCGACGGTGCAGCAGACTCCCTCCTGTGGGGACCCTTCTTGGCTGGTTCCAGGGGCTGGCTCCAGGTCCTTGGGGGTGGTGCGGCCTGCTTTCCCAGTCCCCCACTCACCCTGTGTGCCCCGAGGGCAGGAACACTTGTAGGTGTTGGTGAGGTCGATGCAGGTGCCCCCGTTCTGGCAGGGCTGGGAAAGGCACTCATTGGTCTCCTCGGAGCAGTTGGCTCCATGGTAGCCGGCCACACACTACACAGACAGAGGGCGGGTGGGTGTCACCTGGGGCTGAGTGTGTCCTGGCCCAGAGCCACCAGACTGGCCTTCCTGCCTTGGCAGAGGCCATGGGACGGCCAGGGACTGCCTGGTAGTGGACAAGGGCGGTCTGGGGTCAGGCACTATCCTGCTGCTCAAGAGTCCTTCTCCTCCTCCAGGCAGCTTTCCCTGTGCCAGGCCCTCCCAGACGCAGCTGGCACTACACAGGGCCCTCCAGGTCGGCGTCCCTGCTGTGCCAGGACCCTCCGCACCTTGCAGGAGTAGCCACCCAGGTAGTCAGTGCAGGTGGCCCCATTCTGGCAGGGGCTGGGAGAGCACTCGTCCACCTCCTCCTCACAGTAGCTGCCCGTGTAGCCGGCCTGGCAGCGGCAGTGGTGGGTGTTGCCTGCGTCTACACAGAGTCCTCCATGCTGGCAGAGATGGGCGACATCAGTGCCTATAGGGACAGGGTGAGGAGGTAAGGCCTGGGCTCCCTGCTCAGCCTGCCCCTTGCCCTCCTGGGTCCTTGGCCAGGACCAGCTCTGACCTTTCTTCTGGGCGGCCACCTCACAGGAGACGCTGGGCACATCACAGTAGAGGCCGGTCCAGCCGCTGTGGCATTCGCAGCGGTACAGGGTGCTGGTCTGCCAGCACTGGCCCCCGTTTTTGCACGGGGAGGAGTCACACCAGCGCACAAGGTTCTAGGGATAGACTGGGGTCAGCCCCTCACCACCTGCAGCCAGGGTGTCACTGGGTACCCTCCTGCTGTGCCCCAGGCTGCCCAGGCTGCCCAGCACCCACTCCAGCCAGGGAGCCTCAGCTCCAACGTGCACTGCGACCACCCTCTAGAGGTGGAAATGGATGGGGACCCCACAGACCCTCCCAGCCCTCCACATCGCCCTGCTGCCTGAGAGACCTGGGCTCCCGTCCCCCTCTGCCCTGGCCAGCTCTGTGGACTGGCCTCAGCCTGGCGCTCCACCTTGAGCCTGGGCGATGCCCTGCTCTACCCCTCTCCACAGCCCCACTCACCTGGCAGTTGAGGCCAGTGTAGCCCTGCGGGCAGGTGCACTTGTAGGTGCCATAGCTGTCCTGGCAGGTGCCACCGTGCAGGCAGGGCCGAGAGTCGCACTCATTGATGTCATGCTGGCAATAGCTGCCCGTGAAGCCAGGTGGACACAGGCAGGTGAAGGAATTGATGCCATCCACGCAGGTGCCACCATTGAAGCAGGAGCTGGAGGTGGGCGGGTGGCACCGGAGGGTATGAGCAGGTCCCTCCACACCCTGTGCCCCAGCACAAGCCCACCGCCTCCCACTGCCTTCTCTGCCTTTTATCATAGCTCAGGAAGCACGAGGCTTGGGGACACACTCGGGTACGTGGTGGCGCTATGGCTTGGATCACCCACCCGCAAAGGCACGTGTCTTGCAAGCGGGACTTGGGAAAGATTAATCCACAGGTGAGTTACAGCTAGCTTGCTGAGAGCAGGTGGCCAGGCCAGATGTGCCCACGGCGGGGGTGACCTAGAAGACCCACCTGTCCTTTCCTCCCCCTCTGCTTCCTGCCTGCATGAGCTGAGCAGCCTTTTTGCTTTGCCCTGCCACGGGCCAACCTCTGATAAAACCCTGGGGCCACATTAAATCTCCCTCCTTGAAGGTGTTTTCCTCTAGGGTTTTGTTCCAGGGACACAGAGCTGACTAGCACAGGTGAGCGAGGTGCCCGTATGAGAAACCAGAGCTATGCGTGAGTGGAGAGAGCGGTCCCAGACCAGGCGCTGACAGACACTCGGCACGGGGCTCTCTGGGTGACCAAGGCCATGGGGGAGCAAGGTAGGCTAAGACGGTCTTGCCTGACAGGTGGCAGCACCGGCCCCTTGGGTGAGCCATGGGGATCTGGGCTCTGGGTCACAGCCCTTTCGGGGCAGACACTACAACACAACCAGTGACGTCAGGCTTAGCTCCCAGCTGCACCCCTAGGGCTGGGCAGATGCCTGCCTGGTGCCCCCAGCTGCCAGGCCCTGCCTGCAGCCTCAGGTCTGCTCCATGCCCGCCCCACCATGGTGCCATGCCCGACCCGCACCTCTCCGTGCAGTCCGGCATGTTGTTCTCGCAGTGGATGCCGTTGAAGCCCACGGGGCAGGTGCAGGTGTAGCTGTTCACGCAGTCGGTACAGTTGGCCCCATTGCGGCAGGGGCTGCTGGCACACTCGTTGATGTCCTCCTCACAGAAGGCGCCCTGGAAGCCGGGCTGGCAGTCGCAGAAGGCTGTGTTGACGCCATCCGTGCAGGAGCCCCCATTGTGACAGGGGTCTGCGGGAAACAGGAGGACAAGCCTGACGGTGTGCACCACCTGCATCTTGGAGACAGGTGAGGGGTGCAGGCAGCACAGCCCCGAAGGTGACACAGCCCCGAAGGTGACACAGCCCCAAAGGTGACACTGCCCTGCAGATGACCCAGCCCTGCAGGTGACACAGCTCTGCAGGTGACCCAGCCCTGCAGGTGACACAGCTCTGCAGGTGACACAGCCCCGAAGGTGACACCGCCCTGCAGGTGACACCGCCCTGCAGGTGACACAGCCCTGCAGGTGACCCAGCCCTGCAGGCAGGCCTGGAAGCCCCAGTGTGGGCTCCAAGGTTCCAGTTCTCTTTTGGGGCCTGGGGGTGGGGAAGGTAGCTTTACCAGCTCAACAGACCAGTCAGGGGCCCACCAACAAGACCAGCCCTTCCTCTCCCTGCTGGGTGACGCCAGGCCAGGCCCTCTGCTTCTCCAAATCTTTTTTTTTTTTTTTTTTCAGTTCTGGGCATCAAATGTGAAGTACTCCTCCAGTGAGCTATAGCCCTGGCCTCTTTTTTTTTCTTTTTTCTTTTTTGCAGAACTGGGGATTAAACTCAAGTCCTTGCACTTGCCAGGCAGGCACTTGTGCCCCTAAGCTATCTCCCCAGCCCTGGCCTTTTTAAGTTGTATCTTACTTAAACACAAAATCTTGCTAAGTTGCTCAGGTGGGACTTGAACTTGCAATCCTACTGCCTCAGCTTCCTTAAATGCTGGGATTACCGGTACGCACCACAGAGCCCAGCTTAAATCTCAGCTTTCTATGGCACAGGATCTGAGAGTCTCGGCTGGATCAAGGCTAAGACTCTGGTGAGAGCACATGCAGGACCCTGCACCACTGCCACCTTGGGGAGCGCTAGGCTGGCGGCTGGGAAGGGGCCAGCTGTGAGGCCCCTGGTGGACCGAGCCTGGGGCTCGGCCCATCTAGGTCCTCACGGCGGATGTTGCCTGGGCTGGGCACTGGCACAGCCGCTCCGCCATCTGCCACGGGGACTCCCACCCACGCACTTGGTGACCGGGCACTCACTGGGCCGGCAGTCATCCATGTCAGTCTCGCAGTCGCGCCCAGTGTAGCCCGCCTGGCAGTGGCACCGATAGTCCCCGTCCGTGTTCTGACAGGAAGCGCCGTTGCGGCACGGGCTTTTCACGCACTCGTTGATGTCGACCTCACAGGTCTGCCCTGGGTGGGGAGGTGGCCAGCTGGTCAACCACAGCCTCTGCCCCTGGGCCTTTGCCCTGGCCGCAGCATCCACCCGCACTGCCTCTTCCCTGCCCCTACGGGAACTGCCCCTGTGCCCCAATTTGGGGTCCAGAAAGCTACAGGTGCACAGGGCAGGAAGGCCAAGGCCAGTTCCAAGCTCTGCAGCTTCCCTGAGTATGGGGCGGTGGGGGGCTCCCAGGGCTGCCCACACCCTGCCCAGCTCAGTTAGGATCAGGCCAGTCTCACCCTGCCAGCCACTGGGGCAGACACAGGAGAAGCTCTCGTAGTCTTCGGACTCCTTGCACACCCCGCTGTTCTTGCAGGGGCTGGGGGCACACGGGGCCAGCACCACCTCACACGTGGTTCCTAGGGAGAGACGCTCAGTGAGTCTCAGGAGCCAGTGAGTCAGCCGTCCACCGGCCACACCTGCCAGCCTGTCCACCGCCAGCACCCACAGCTGCCCTGCAGTGAGCAACAGAACAGGGCCCACCAGGTCCCAAACCTGGGAGAAGCAGGTGGGGTGCAGACGGGATGCTAAGGACAAGGCAGAGAGACGCACTCTGAAGTCACCACTCTCACGCCTGTGGGTTACAGGCCTAGCTTGGGCCTCCCCTGCCGGAGGCGCTCAGGTACCGGGCTCCCTTATCCCTTCCCAGTCTCCTTGTGGTGAGGAAAAGACCTTGAGCTGACTGAGCTCAGAGTGAAGGGGGCCAACGAACTGGGCCGTGGCAGAAGGGACAAGGCGTGGCACCGAGACCACAGACACGTCCTCGCAGAACACAGGGCTCCCTCTCAGGCCCTCGGGCTAGGTGGGAACCTGAAGGCGGCTCAGGGGGGCCGTGGGCACCGCAGAGGCAGCCCAGGTCAGCTTCCTGTTGATGGCGCAGGGCCGGCCCCCGAGGAGCGAGGAAGCAGTATCTTCCTTGTCTCCCATGTCCCCGGTCTGCTGGTGTGACTTTCCAGGCCCTGCTATCAGTTTCCACAGTGACCCAGCCAGGCAGGAACTTCGCCAGAGTTTCCGACAATTGTGCAGAGGAAGCAGGAAGAGGGCAGGCAGGAAGCAGGTCAGCACAGCCGGTTCTCCCGCCCACCGGCCGCTATCAGCGCGCCCAAGAGGGACACAGGCGCACCCGGCCACAGGGTTTTCTCGCTGACCAACAGAGACAAAGTCCAGGTCCCTAACTTCGGTCAAAGAAAACACTTTCCTGGCCCCGGGCCGTGGGTGTCATGGGAACATGGCACCCCCACCTCACTCCTGGGTGGCCCAGCCCAGCCTGGGCAGTGTCCTCTGCCCACCGCAGGGACTGCCATATCAAATGCCTTGTACAGCTCTCTGACAGGGACCATTTCCTGCGACCCCCCTTGGTGGTGCCCACAGCAGGGGCTGGACACTCTGGAAGCAGCTCCTGCCCTGCTTGGGTGCCAACAGAGGGCTCCTTGTTCTCGGCACAAAGAAGTTGCCGTCCAAAGAATCCCCCAGGCCTGGCAGGCAGGGCGGGCAGCCCAGCCCCAAGAGGCCCAAGAGACAACAGGAACCCATCGATGAAGACCCAGCCTGGCCTGGGCACCGCCCTCCAATAGTTGCGTGGCTTCCCACCACCACAGGTGCCAGAGGATGTGTCTGGGACACACCTATGTCTGTCTACACCTCTGCCAATCCCCTCAGCAAGAGTGGCCTGAGCCAGGCCACAGAGCCACTGCATCCGCACCTGTGTAGGGCAATGGGCAGTTGCATTTGTACCCGGCCACGTCATCGATGCATGTGCCCTGGTTCAGACACGGGTTGGAGGCACACTCATTGATGTTGGTCTGGCAGTTGGGGCCTAGAGAGAGGGTGGTGGTCAGTTGGTCACCCCAGGCCACACACCACACCACCCCCTTCGGAGGCCAACACTGGAAGGTGTGTACACCGTGCTGGTCCTGACCCCTCCCCAGGGCCTGCCGTACGGCACCCCGGCTCAGCTCACCGCTGAAGCCCTCCCGGCACGTGCACACATAGCCGCTGGTCATGTCTCTGCAGGTGCCACCATTCACACAGGGGTTGGACTCGCACTCGTTGTTGTTGATGTCACAGTTGGTCCCGCTCCACCCAGGGTCACAGTCACACCAGTACCTGGAGGAGTGACCACACCACACCAGGGGTCAGTATGGGGCTGAGCTCTGGCACACTGAGGTCCGTCCACCAAGACCTTTGCGTCCTCTAAAGTGAGCACAGTGGCGCCCCTCTGCTCAAGATGGGGGCAAGAATTCTGACATCTCAGAAGCAGGGTTAGGCCTCGGTGACACCGAGTACAGCAGGGGCCCCTCCACGCTCCAGCTGTGCGCCCGGAGCTCAGCGTCGGCCTTCTCCATGCACAGTAGTATAAATGGCTCCTCGCAGGGGATACGGGAGTGGGCAGGAACGCTCACACCACAAGGGCCCTCGGGTCCTGAGCGATGCAGTGGCCCCCGGGCACCCCCCGACCAGCAGCATGGCACTGCCTACCCGTTGAGGCTGTCCCGGCAGGTCCCGTGTATGCAGGGGTTGCTGCTGCATTCGTTGACCTCGGACAGGCACGTGGGGTCATGGTAGCCCTCGGGGCAGCGGCAGGTGAAGCTGTTGATGCCATCCTCACAGGTGCCGCCGTTGTGGCAGGGGCTGCCGGCGCACTCATCAATGTTGATGTTGCACATGCTACCTGCAAGGAGAGGCTTGGGTCAGCCACACCCTCGAAGCTCACTGCCTCCTGCCACCTACCCAGCGGTGCCTCTGGCAACGAGGGGGAGGGCACTGGGTGGGCCGTGGGAGGGCCTCACGTGCACAGGCCATGGCTGGCCCTGACCAGGGACAGGAGTGTGGCTCCCCCTGGCCTTTGGTCCCTGCTATGGTCACCCAAGCCCGGCAGCTGGACACTGTCGCTGCATATGGCCCTGCCTGTCTCCTACAGGTCCCTCACCTGTGTAGCCCGGCTCGCAGGCGCACTCATAGCCATCGATCTTGTCCAGACAGGTGCCCGCGTCGCAAGGGCTGCTGGCACAGTCGTCCAGGTTGATCTCACAGTTGGGTCCTAAGGGCGTGGTGGCACGGAGCAGTCAGCTCTGGGGCCCCTCCCACCCTGCCCACTGCACCCACCTGCTGCTGGCCCTGGCCAACACCTGTGGTCCCCTTGAGGCAGAGGCAAAGGTAGGAATTGTCACGGTCCTGGCAGGTGCCCCCATGGCGGCAGGGCTGGCTGGCACACTCGTTGATGTTGGTCTCACAGTGGTGGCCAGTGTAGCCCGGTTGGCAGAGGCAGGTGAAGGCAGCCACGCCGTCCTTGCAGGAGCCGTAGTGGCAGGGGTCAGGGTCACACTCATCGATGTCCACCTCGCAGTGCATCCCCGTGTAGCCTGTGTCACAGGAGGGCTCAGGGCTAGCTGCTCTCTGAACCTGTGGCCACCCCCACCCACACCAGCTCACGGTGCCTCCTCTGGGAGGGCCCCAGGTGCATCTCCCTGTCCCGTGCAGCCATGGCTGGGCTCCGCTCCCAGTCCCGGCTGGCGCTGCCCACCCCAGCCCGCGTGGCCTGTGCCCGCACCTTCTGTGCACTCGCAGGTGTAGGTGTTGGGCCCGTCCAGGCACTTGGCGCCGTTCCTGCAGGGCGTGCTGGCACACTCGTCCACATCATACTGACACAGGTGCCCAGTGAAACCTGTGGCCGGAGGAGATCAGCGTCACAGGTGGTCGGTGTTCCCAGCCGGGTCCTGGCCCAGGCATGGCAGCAGGCCCTGGCTTTTCCCCTCCCTTGATCTGCTGCTGGGCAGTGACCGGTGGGCTGCTAACCTCTGGCTCCCTAAAAGGCCTATTCTCCAAACCCCCTGGTAGCTATGGCAATAGCCGTGCATGGGATTCCCCTCATTTACAGGTGTCTGAGGTAGCTGATTAACATCTTGAGAGAGCCAAAGCCCAGCCCTGGTCCTCGGGCAGATGAGACCCCTTTCCATGTCCCATCCTGGGGTCCTTGGAGGGCTCTGTGTCACATCCCACTCTGGCCTCCCCCAGTATGTGAAGGGGTCCAGTCTCCCACCCTGGAGACGCATGGCATCCTAGAACCCTTCTCTCCAGGAGGGGTGTCCTGGCGCTGTGCTCCCCATAGTTGGCACACACTCCCAAAGTGAGATGCTTGCCTTCCGGGAGCTGGTCCCCCAGAAGAATGGGAATGGGGCAGTGGCACAGGGCAGGGCAGGGCAGGGCAGGGCTGGGCTCACCGGTGGGACACTCGCACAGAAACTCGCTGACCCTGTCCAGGCAGCGTCCGTTGTGCAGGCAGGGGCTGCTGGCACACTCGTCCGTGTTGACCTCACAGTACACCCCCTCATATCCTGGGGAAACAGGACGATCCCAGACTGCCTCAGGGGCCCCTACTGGGGCTCCTCTGCTGGGGGTCTGGGACAGAGGGCATCCAACCCACTGTGGCAACCCCCCTGGCGCCCCGTCTGCAGGATCCACTTGGCCCTAGCCCCCTCCCTGTTGCGCCCTGTGGACCTGCTTCAGTGTTCCCACGGGACCCGGAGGCCAAGGCCTGGGTGAGAATTGAGACTAGGGGAGGAGACACGGTCAGAAGGCTCCCAGGGACCCTGCTGCCTCACCGGGCATGCAGATACACTGGAACTCCCCGATCTGGTCCAGGCAGGTGGCATCGTTCTGACAGGGGTTGGAGATGCACTCGTTGACATCGATCTCACAGCGGGGGCCGGTGTAGCCTTGCAGACACTGGCACTCGAAGGAGCCCAGGGTGTTGATGCACT
Organism: Capromys pilorides; assembly: GCA_004027915.1. Taxonomy (NCBI): domain Eukaryota; kingdom Metazoa; phylum Chordata; class Mammalia; order Rodentia; family Capromyidae; genus Capromys; species Capromys pilorides. Next base: position 10,710 of record PVKN010002919.1, read on the forward strand.
TGCCCGCGTGCTCACAGGGGTTGGCGCCTGCAGGGCGTGCCAGTGAGGGACTGCAGCAGCCTCCCCCAGGGACAGGAGGCCCTCCCATCCCCCTGCGCCCCTCCACCAGCCTACCCAGAGCACATTCGTCCACGTCCTGGTTGCAGGCCGGGCCTGAGTACCCCGAGGGGCAGGTGCAGATGGCCTTGCCGTTGACGGGGTTGGTGTCGCAGTTGGAGCCCTCGTTGCAGGGGTTGCTGATGCAGGCATCGTTGAGGTGGCACAGCAGGCCTGGGGGCACAGCGGTGGTGCTCAGCAGCACTGGCCCTCCCCGGGCTGGTCCCTCCCAAGTGCCACCCAGGAGGAGCCCATCACAGGCCCCTCGAGCTCCGGGACCCTGTCTCACCTGTCCGGCCATGGGGACACTCGCAGTAGAAGGACGCCACGCGGTCGTGACAGGTGGCACCATTAAAGCAGGCGGCGCTGGCACAGTCGTCGATGTTCTCGCTGCAGTCCTCGCCCGTCCAGCCGTTGACACACACGCAGTTGTAGCCGCCGTGGGTGTTGTGGCAGGTCCCACCGTTCTGGCAGGCATTGGGCATGAGCTGACACTCGTCCACGTCCTCTGTACAGTACTGACCTGCTGGGGCCCAGGAAGGTCAGCCCCGATGCCACCCCAGAAGCACCCCAGGACTGGCTCTTCCCCTGCAGCTGCCTCCCAGCCCCATCTGGCACCACAGGGAGACGTCACCTCCCCTTTGCATCTATGTGAGGTTCTGTCGTCGCCTGTTACCCCCACCAGGGAGCCCCAGGCCAGCAGGACCAGGGTGAATGTTTAGTCTTCTACCTGCTTAGCATACTGAGCTGGGCAGACCCAGAGTGGGCGACTCAGGTGCTACTACTGACAGGAGCCACCCCAACACTACCCTTTTGGGCTCCAAGCCTGGCCCTTGCACACCTCAGAAAGCTGAAGGCTGCACAACAGCCCGCCCACCTGGCCCCACCCCAACTCCAAGCACATGCTGGCCCAGGCCACACCCCAACAGCGGCACTTCCGCTAGGCCACGCCCCTCGCAGCTCCACCCCAGGCCACACCCCCCAGATGTGGCCTGCCCGACAGGCCCAAGCCAAACCCCGCCTACTCGCCTGTCCACTCCGGAGGGCAGCGGCAGTTATAGGTGTTCACGCCGTCCACACAGGCGCCCCCATTCCTGCAGCTATTTCCCGGGCAGTCATCCACGTTTTCCTCGCAGTTCTGGCCAGTGAAGCCTACCAGAGGGGCCAAAGGTCAGCCCCTGCCCTGGGGGTCCCGGCCTGTCCTGGAGGCTCAGAGAGCCCCGCCCTCTGTGCCAGTGTACCCATGATGCTCTGCTTGGGCCAGGAGAGCTCTCCTGCTCTGGCACTGGGCCCTGTGACCAGGCAGGCAGTGCCCGTGCCCATGCATGACAGTCTTCTGCATGGCTCAGCATGAAGGGCTGGTGTGACAGGAGGGACACAGGAGAGCCCAGAGAAGGGCCACAACTCCTCCTGTCTCAGGCTTTCAGAGGCTCTGGAAACAGCACCCCAGTGTGTTGGGGATTCTACGACAACCCTGGGGGCAAGACCAATGGCCCTGCTCAGCCGGAAATAGGGGCCCTGAGGGTAGAGCCCGGCGGCCCCCTCTTCCAGAATGGCCCAGGGTGCAGCCCAGCCGCTCAGCCTCGGAGGACCTCCTCTGCAGCCAGTGAGCTATTAATCCACTCAACTCCCGCCGGATCAATGATCAACTCAGAAAGGCAGCCGGCAACAGCCCAACCTGCAGCCAGTTACTAATTAACGCCCCGCAGGGATGCCGTTGACCCCTCCTGCCCTCAAGCCCCACTACACCTGTCTGCTCCTCCGTCCAAGACCCCGCCCCACCAGCTGCGTCAGGGCTGGAGACTGGGAGGAGCCAGCATGTCAGATGGACACTGGCTGGGCAGCATCTTGATGAAGGGTCCCTAGATGTCTTCTTGGGCCTCAGAGGGCTGGGCAGGGTCCAGCATGACTCCAAATCCCAGCTTGGGTCAGGCACTGAGGCACCCCCATGGCTCCCCAGGTGGGCACGGCCTGGGCTGAGTGCCACCAGCAGGTACCCACCTGGCCTCACCTGAAACAGCCCAACTCGGCAAGGGGTCGTGGGTGAGGCCTCATCAGCCCCCCCAAACTCCCAGAACCACACTTTCCCTCCCTCACACCTCCCAGCTGCACCTAGGTCTTCACCTCTCCATCCCCAGCAGGGGCAGGCACCCGCTCCATGCCTGGGGTCCTCCAACAAGGCCACTCCCACTGCCCCCCAGCCCGTGTCTTGGCCCCAGTAGAATGCAGCCCCTGTGGTCACGGGGCCACTGAGGATGGGAGCAGGGAGTACCCTGTCCCACACACCCCACTTGCTGAGGACTCCGGAAGTGCAAGGCCTGGGCTGTTCCCAAGGCCTGGGTCAGCCCTGCAGGCTGTGGAAACAGCCAGCTTCCCCTTTGCAAGGGCTGCAGTGCCCCAGCATGGTGCAACCCTGGGTTCACCTCCAGGGCAGCTGGAGCCCTGTGTGCCCCAGCACCCAACCCCAAACCCCTCCCCACCTAACTGCCAAGAGTACAGCTGACAGATTGAGGCTACAGCAAGGACTACCCGGGGAAAACGACACGCCTACAAGCTGGTCCTCAGGCCCCAGGGGAAGTCTGGGAGCCACATGGGCCAGGCGCTTCCTCGGCAACCAGGGTCCTGCCACTCACTTGTGGGTTTTAGGACACTGGAGGATGGGTGGCCCAGGGCAGCCACAAAGGAGGGCATGCCTATCCCAGAGGCCAGATAGACGGAAAGAGCCCAGGGGTCTTGGGCCCAGGACCAGGTCTCAGCAGACCACACCCCTGGGCAGAAAGGGCCTGGGACAGGCAGTGCTGCTACAGGGTGTCCAGCTGGGTCCCTGGCCTTATGCCCACCTCCTATTGGGCACCCCATCCAGCCTGCTGGACGGCACTCCACATGCACCATTCCCAGCCCTGCCCCCCAAGCCCACTCCTGAGGCCACTGGGGCCGCTGTACCTGGCAGGCAGGCGCATTCATGGGTGGTCTCCCCCGTGGGGCGGCAGGTGCCCCCATTCTGGCAGGGCGAGGGGCTGCAGGGCACATAGGGCAGCTCGCAGTGGGTGCCGGTGTGTGTGGGGCGGCAGGAGCAGCGGTAGGAGCCCACCTCATTGTGGCAGGTGCCCCCGTGCCGGCACAGCCCGGGCTTCTGGCTGCACTCGTTCACGTCCTGCCGGCAGGTGGGGCCGTGGAAGCCCGGCCGGCAGCTGCAGATATAGGTGGTCTCGAAGGGCAGGCAGTGGCCACCGTTGGCACAGGGGTTGGAGGCACACGGGTCAGCCTGCTGGCACGACTTTCCTGAGGGTGATGGGGCAAGAGGTCAGACTAGCCACCACACTCCTATAGCCAGGGTCTCCCTGGGAGGCTGGGGACAGCCTTGGGCACTGTGGAGGGACCACTGGGATTGACTGAAGGCTCCGATGACCACCTTTCCACATGCAAGGGCCCCAAGAATTCAAGTGACCACCCAAGGACAGGGTCGGCAAGGGCCACAGAGGCCACTAGAGAGCCACAAGGGGGGCCAGCCTCTACAGGGCACAGTGCTTGCGTGGCAAGCAGAGGCAGGCCTGGGTCTGCCCACCCCAGGGACCAGTGTGGCTGTGGCGGCTCAGCCGTCCCCTGCTACCTCACCTGACCAGCCTGGGGGGCAGCGGCACTTGTACTCTGTAAGCGTGACCAGGTCACAGGTGCCCCCATTGCGGCAGGGCCCAGAAAGGCAGGCATTGTCCAGGGGCGTCAGGCAGAGGGGCCCGGAGAAGCCCAAGGGGCAGCTGCAGGTATAGTCTACAGCGCTGCCCCGGTCCACCACGTGGCAGGTCCCAGCATTCTTACAGGGGCTGCTGAGGCAGGGACTGGAGTGCTGGCATCGCTGGCCCACGAAGTCCCCGCTGCAGCTGTCGGGAGACACGCAGGGCATTAGCTCCCACCAGCCCTGGCCATCACGGCCTGGTCAGCCTCGTCCACAGCCTGCCGGCAGCTGGGGTCCCCACCCAGGGGAGCATGTGCAGCCAGGCACGGGCCCAGAACGAGGCTGGAGGGTGGCAGGCCAGCAGAGGTCCCTCGGCATAGGAGGTGCTCTAGAACTGGACAGGAAGGGGCTGGGGTCTGTGACTGCCCAGGACACTGTGGCAGCTCATGCTGCAACACTGGTTCCGTTCTGTGAACTTCACCTCCACGGACAGAAGCAGCAGGGATTGGGCACAGGCCACGCAGCGCCTGGACCCTGCAGCAAGGTCTCCTGGGGCTCAGCCCCTGGCAGGTGCGCAGCCCCCCACGGCCTTCTGGAGAGGGAGGGAGAGGGCTGAGCTCCCAGGAGGCCCCGCCCCCAGAGGCCCCGCCCCCAGAGGCCCCGCCCCCAGGAGGCCGCCCACCCTCTTCCACTGGTTTCTCGGTGAGGAAGACGCATTAGCGTGCAGAAGAGCTCACAGCTTCTTCGACTTTGAAACATCGATGCCTCGGCAGAGGTGGGAAGCAGCACGGGCATGCGGAGGCTGCGGGGCCTTCTCGCTCCACTGAGCCCTCCCACAGGCAGCCTCTGCCCCCGCCCTCCCGCCTCGATTTCCCCTCCACTTCCAGGAGTTCATGGCACACGGCA
>PVKN010002919.1:15484-40014 GCA_004027915.1 Capromys pilorides
CACACACACACAGCTGCCTCGGCCACCTGCTGGCCCGGCCTCCTGAGACGTCCATAAATCGCTGGCCTCGACCCCTCCAGGCCTCATCCCCTGGGGACTCTGGGAGCAGCCAGGCATCACTCTTCCCACCGGAGAAGCCTCTGAGGCAGAACGTGCTGGCCTGGCAGAGCCCCGGCGGCATGAAAGGAAGGTCTCCTCCCACCTGCCCGCCACCTGAGTCCCGTCCTGCCTTCCAGAACCATGCCCAGGGACTGCCACCGCCTGTCCCAGGGCCACATCACAGCGCCAGAAGCAGCGGCTGCAGACTACACCCAGGCGCCCCAACCCCACCTGCGCTGACTCCAAGTCCCTCCTGGGGACCGTGCCCCACAAACCCCAGCCCACTGGCCCTTGACTGCTCCCATGCTGGCAGCAGACATCAAACCCACAGGTAGGGTTTGTGGGGAGCACCTGGCCCATGGCACTGGCAGCTGGCTCTGGGGCAGGGTCCTGCAGGCTGCTCCTGCTCCCGGAGGCCTGGGAAGGCCTCTGCCTTCCCTGAAGTCTTGCATCTGGGCCTGAGCTTGGGTGGGGAGGATGCAAAATGGCCACTCTGCCCGACCATCTGTTGCCAGAAGCCAAAAGTCCCCAACCAACTGGTCTAAAGAAAACAAGTCGCCCCGCCCCCAGGGAGTTCACTCAGGCCCTGCATGGGAAGCCAGGAAGTGGGTGGCCCTGAGGGGGAGGCATCCCACGTGGAGTCAGCGTCACGCCTGCCCCCTGGTCACCACAGGCCCTGCAAGGCCACCCTAGAGCACAGTGGGGTGCGGGCACAGCCCTGGCCGCACTAGGATCCAGTTACGCCAGCCCAAGTGGCCGCCGGGCGCCTGGGACCCACGGGCTGGGCCAGGCCGAGGACACCCTCCTCCCACATCAATGCCCTTTTGTGAAGCAGCGGGAGCTGGCCCAGGCCCTCTTGGAGAAAGGGCTTTTTTTCTTTCTCAACGGCTGACGAAATCAGCAGGACAGAGGCCGCTTCATCATCAAAGCTGCTGGGTCTGAAGCTGCTGTCCACCAGGACTTGCTGGACACACACTGGGTCCCTGGCCGTGCAGGCTGAGGCACCAAGAAGCCCACCTGGGTGGGCAACATGCCACGGGGCACCCCACTGCCCAGAGCCTTCACGTGGCTTGGCTAGGGGGCCCTGGTCTTCAAGGCTCAGCCTCGGGCCTCAGCTCCTGCAGGATACTTTAAGGGGAGGTCCCTGGATGCTGCCAAATGGCCTCAAGCCCTGCCCATACCCGGGGCCCCACAGCCTCAGCATGTCCCCTCTGCACCCTGCAGGCCCTCTAGGCGAGGACACAGCCAGGCCAGCATGGAGAAAACCTGCCCAATAAATCAGGCATCAGCAGCACGGACAAAGGGCGGCCGGGAGCAGGTGTGCCTGTGGAAGGGACAGCTGCTCCTGTGGGCGCGGCCAGCCGCCAACCAGCGGGTGGGGCAGGAGCAGGGCAGCCGGTGGCCCGAGCCAGCTCCGCGTGGGGGAATGTGGCGGGCGGCTGAGAGGGCCCTTTGTCCTCCCCACTGCCACGCTGGGCTCTGGACTCAGCGAAGGCCCCTGCTATAGGCGGGCAGGGCCACAGCAGAGGACAGGGCCGGGGTGGAGGGGCTGGCGGGGGCAGCTTTGCGGGGATCGTCCCAGCAGCTTTTCTTCTGCCCATGCCTGGGTGCTCACTCCAGCTCTGCCCACCTATCTGCTCTTCCCGTCACCTGGCTACAGAGCTGGGGCTTCCTGGGGACAAACAGCCGTCACCCGCTTCCCCACAGCACTGACATCCTGGGGAAGGCAAGAGGGACTCTGGAGCTGCATGCAGTTCAGCGTGGCCAGGGCTACCAACTGTACAGAGACCCAGCCTCTCACAGCCCTGGCAGCAGCCCCAGGGGCCGCTCCACCCTCAGCACCTGTCCTGGCAGCTGGGCTTGACCAAGAATATCACGCCCTTAGGACCAGCCAGGTAGCTCAGCAGCACCTGCTTTGGCAGGGGTCCCATCCCGAGCACACTGTGCCGGCCCCGCCCCTGGAGCACACTGAGACTGGGCACGGTGGTGCGCACCTGTAATCCCAGCACTTGGGAGGCTGAAAACAGGAGGATCACTACGAGTCCAATCTGTGTAGTGAGATCCTGTACTAAACACATTAAAAAAAAAAAAAAAAGAATCACACGCGACAGCTGGGTGGCCGGTAAGGAGTGCCAGAGCATGCCCAAGCTGAGTCCAGGTCCCTGACACCAGTATTCATGGTCACTCACATCTCTCATCAAGGCCAGCCCTTCCAGGGCTACAGGGGAAACTGCTCGGCGGTAGGAGCCCTGAGCCTCCTCAGACAGGACAAAACTGCCCCATCCTCCTCCACCCCTGCAGCTCTCAGCACCCAGCGTGGGAATCCAGCCCCATGACAGGTGTGCCCAGGGCAGCTTCCTGGGCACCTGTCTGGCTACCCTGACCCCTCCCAGGGCCTGGCGGGCGTGGTGAGGCCTGCCATAGCAGCACCCTCGTCCAGAAGCTGCCGGCCGGGCTTTGTTCTGGCTTTGGTATCTCCACCATGCCGGCTCCCACTGCCCTCCCAGGCCGTGCGCTCCATAGAAATGTGACTCCCCGAAGCCTCCAGAGGCAGATGTTGCCGCGACCTTTCACCTAGGACTAATTCTAAATTGTGCTGTTTTCCTTTCCAAGCTAAGCAGCCATCTGCCACCCCCAGGGGACAGATGACAGCTCCCTCCACCCCCAAATGAGGAGGAGGGGCGGCAGCACAGTGGGGCATTTACTAGGCTCCTGCCCGCAAGAGGTTTATGGTCAAGGGGGCAGGGACAGCAGAGCTGGGGGAGAGGGAGCTGTGCAGGGCAGAACTGTCACAGGGAAGGTGACCACAGGAGGGGCCTGGCAGGCAACACGTCCAAACCGGCAACCTTGGTGGAGGCTGGGTCTGCTAAGTGGTCTGCCTCTGACCCCTCAGGCTTGCATACTCAGGGCCCAGCACCGTAGCCCTGCCCGGATAGGGCTCCTAGGGGAGCCGAGAAGCCTCCCACCCCTGCTGCCTGCCACCCCTTCCTGGACACACAGTCTGCCATGATAGAGGTTCATCCCTTCCCAGACACCCCAAGGCCACCACTTCCACGGCACCGTGGTCACACCCACCAGCAGCCAACTAGACACACACACACGCGCGCGCGCGCGCGCACACACACACACACACACCCGCTTGCCTAGAAGCCACCCAACGCAGCCCTGCGGGCGCTCAGGGCTCTGGCCCTCCCCTGCCCCACTGTCTGCTCTCCAGCGCTCAACCCACCTACCCCGCCACACCTGCCCAGGCCAACGGCATCCGTGGGCTGGGTGGAAGGTGTATGTGACACGAGCCCCTGCTGAAGGGGGAAACTGAGGCCAGGCTATCTGGGGCGTAGACTTGGGCATGGGGTATCCCCTACAGGGCCTGCACAGGGTTGACAAGCCCAGCACTCTCCCTGGCCAGAACTCCTAGGGATAGGCATTCTGGGGGGGTTCCTGGGAGCAGATACCTGTCTGGTCCAGGCCCCCATCCAAGCAGCGACCACCACCAACCAGGACACGGGCCTGGGCCAGGCTGGACAGGGGCTTGGGGACCTGCTGGATGCCCTCACTGCTCACTGTCCCCAAACAGCCCCAGCACACGAAGCCCCAGGTTCCAGCGAAGCTCGCCCTGCAGCCCAGGGCCTGGAGGCTGCAGCCAGACCTGTGGCCTGCATCCACTGCCAGGAATAGCTAGGGGTGAGCTGTGCTTTCCCCACGCAGGGCACAGAGCCTCCAGCCCCCCAAGGGCACCGTGGGGCTGGCACGCAGGGGAGGTCACCAGGGGCGGCCACAGGGCTAGCTGGCGGGCCTTGCAGCCTGGAGAGTGGCTCCAACCTCCCCCTCCCCCACACCGCACCAGCAGCCTCGACTGTTCAAATGTACTGAAGAGGGAAGAGGAAGCTATCGGGAAAGGCCCAGCTTCCTCGAGGGCCCTTTGTGTGGCAGAGGAGGGACGGAACCTGCCCTCCGGGAAGCCACCTTTCCCACCAAAGGAAAACAATACCCCATTGGGCTCATTGTGCCTGGCCGGGGTGGCTGCACTTGGGAAGTGGTCCACTCCAGAAGGGACAGACAGGCCCCCTGCCACTTCCCGGGGATGAGATGGCTCCAGAGTGGTGGCTGCCCTGCATGCGGGAGGGAGGGACCACCATTTGGCTGGCCCCTCCCCCCAGCAGCGCTAAAGGCACGAGGACCCAGCAACCAGCAGTCACCAAGGCAGGTGTGAAAAATGCCTGCTTGGGGGCCCTAAGGGAACACCTTCCTGCCCTGGAGGGAACGCACTACCTGGTACCCCCAAAAGACAGCCCCAGGATGCAGACCAGGCTAGGCACCGGTGTCCTCCCTGGGTGCTCCTGACATCCGCCCTCCAGTGGCCCCTGGGTACCCACGGGACCCACGAAAATGGCTTCTGCACCACGGAGGCCAGGAATGGTCACATCCTTTGATGGGGGCCACTGCTCCCACTTGGCAGAGCCCAGCCTTGCACCCCGCGGCAACTTAGACATCGCACAGGCGGTCGATCAGCACACGGGGCCAGGCATGCCAGGAGAGCTTAATCCAGAAGTCGATCAATTAAGCCAGCAAATGCAGTCTGAGCTGGATGCCAAAGCCAGAAGTGATCTGCCAACTTCCTGACTCTGCCTCCAGAGCAGATGCCCACAGGGGACAGTGGCTGGGGCTGCCGTGGCTGGGGCGGCCACGGGGTGCTAGGTCTGCGTCCAGCCATCCCAGTCTGGGATGCTAGGGCTGGGAGAGGCAGGACACCAAGACCCCTGACCGGGTCCAGCACACATGTGAGGCTACACCTTCCAGCACAGATGTGGCTGCTGTGGGCCACACCCTGTGCCCCATGGCAGCTTGGAGATGCAGGGCCCACCTTAGAGGAGGAGGCTGGGGCCTGGTGGGCCACAGAAACCTCACTGCCTGGGCTTTGTAGTCAGAGGACACAGCAGCTCCCTGAGAGACAGACTGAGGAATTAGAGTGCCCTGCACCCCAAGCTGCCCCAACCAAGGCACGGATTTCCCGTCTGACCACCCGATCTCCTGCCTGGCAGGCTGGCAGACAATGTGGCCTTACATGAAGAGAGGCTGAAACAAAACCCGGGCGGCAGGGCGGGGTTTCGGGCGTCTGAGGGAGGCCTGAAAACGCAACCCCCATGGCTGCCACAGAGGACACCTTGGGCCAGACTCTCAGACCCGTCCAACCACAGGGTCACTAGATGCCACCCTGGTACACAGTGCCACACAACTGTCCTACCTAGCTGCTGGCACTGGTGGAGGTGGGGGAGGCGGCATCTGCCCACCCCTGAAACAGAGCCACCAGCCACTGGGCACACAGCGGGAGGGGAAGCCCTGGAATACATTCTTCAGCCTGCTCCCAGGAAACCAGTCTAATGGGAGCTGGAGGTGGGGAACCCCCGGGGCTGTTCCAGTTGTGTCCTCCTTGGTGGCATGGCATGATGGCCTCAGCGCTGGCCCCAAGGCACTCAGCAGCCTCCTCCTTCCTGGCCAGTATGCAGACGGGGCAAACAGGCAAGTGGCTGCCCTGCACCCCAGGCAGATGGAAGGACCACCCCCAGGGGCCTCGGAACCCCATAAGCTCTGGGAAGAAAACCAGGCAACTGCACCAGCATCGGCCACCCCACAAGAAGGGGCCCACACTGTCACACTTTGGGGGACACCTCAGCGTTCCTGGGCCAGGCAGAACAGCCTGGGGCTTTTCCCTATGGGAGAAGATGGGAGAGTTAAGAGTTAGCCCGGGCAGACACCAAGTGACACACAAACCTGTCCAAGCCCCTGCCTTGACCTCCAGCGGCCCATGTGACCTCATTCAAACCTCAACAGCTGCGCAGCCCAGCAGCACACACCTGTCATCTAGCACCGGGGAGGCTGGGGCGGGAGGAAGATGGCAAGTGCCAGACCAGCCTGGGCTACACAGTGAGTTCAAGGCCAGCCTGGACTGCATGGCCAGCCTCTGCCTCAGAAAAAAAACAAAATTAAAAAGCCTTAACAGCCTCTCCCACACCCTGCAGCTGGGCTGGTCCCTGGGAAACAGCGCTGGGCAGGGAGGGGTCCCAGCAGGCGTGCAAGGAGACAGGCGTATTCCCACGGGGACAGGACACAGCACGAGACCCACTCGTCACCTCATGTAGCTTTGAGAGTCTGCAGCCACTGTGACACAATACAGCAAACAGGCTGGCAGGGAGGAGACGGGGCTTCCCCCAGGGCACCCCCCTTGCCCATGGGTGGCATTCCCCAGCCAGGAGGAAGGCAGGCTCCCAGGTGAGTGCTGCTGAGGCCATGAGGCTCAGGTCTGCAGGAGACCAGCTCATGTCCACAGCTCCTGGACCAACGGGACCGGTGCTGGACAGGGCAGGCCTGCCTCAAGCCCAGGTCTAGGGAAGTCTGGCCGGGCTGCAGGCCGCACAGGCTGAAAGCTGGGCCTTCGGGCCACAGGCCTGCCCTACTCTGGCCCAGCCGGCCACACACACCAGGCACCTGGACCAGACCCGCCTCTCCCCAGCAGCTGGCCTCTCCTGACCCCAGCGCCTTCTCTCAAGCACCGGGAGGTGGAGGCCATGGCCAAGGCCACTCGGGAGCCCAGGGTGGTGCCCCACCTATTTGCCAAAAAGTCCTAGTGGGGGGAGAAACAGATGCTCGAAGCCCTGGTTCTCCCCCAGCCTCCCACTTCCAGTAACTGTTATTTCCGTTCATCAACAACCGAAACCGAGAGGAAACGGTGGGAGGCAGGTCCCCAAGCCCGTGGCACAATCCCTGCTGCTCAGCCCTGGCCCGTCTCTCCAACACTTCCCACTCACTTTCCTCTCACGTGGCCTGGGCTGGGGAGAGCCAGCCAGGTTCCCACACTACCTGTCACTAGGCCACAGCTGGCCTATGGGATCTTAATGTGACTCCCTGGGCCGGGGAGCCCACAGCTGGGACCTGGGTACCCCAGGGCTGGAGGCACAGATGAAGGTCTGCAAGGGCCCCTAGAGGGGCTCACTGGGGCCACCACCCCACGTGTCATCTCTGCAGAGGACAGCAGTCCCATCCTCTCAAGCTCCACCAGTCCCAGGGCCAACACGCAGACTCAGGATGGACAGGATGCGCCGTGAGGCCAGGGCTGCGGCCAGGCCGGGGCGGGACGGGGGAGTTTGCTCAGCAAATTAGCAGTGTCAACAGAGGATAAGGGGCTGTTCACCGGCTGACAAGGACAGCCACTTCAGGCACTTGATCCAGGCCAGGTGACAGTGAGCCGGCCTGATGGCCAGCATTCTTATCTACCCTAGGCTAGGGCGGGACCTGCCCCCAGCCCCTGGCCAGCAGGGGGAAGCAGTAATGTGCCACTTCTGCAGGACAGGACTGCTCTCACTGCTAGGCCTGGCAGGAACAGCTCCCTAGGGTCCAGGGTGTCCTCATCCTCAAGCACGGCCAGATAAGCGGCTGCAGCCGGTGAGGGGTCTGTGGTGTGGCCTCACCCTGAGATGGTCTGAGGTGGCCTCTGGGAGCACCATGCGGCCTGGCCACTGCCTTTGACTGGGTGGGACCTGCAGGCTTGGCCCCCGCGGCTCACCCTGACTTCCCTAGCCAACCTCCAGCCCGCACGAAAATAGGACCTGATGTTCCTCAAAGGAAATGGCCAGGCCTGCGGCAAGGCACCCCGCACTAGCCAGGGGCTGCGGTTCTAGCAACTGGGCAGCAGGGACAGCACCCTGGAGGTGTCCACAGTCCCCCACGGAGCACACGCCAAGAAGCCACTCTGCACCAGGGAGCTCACTCTAACTGTAAACGTCAGGCTCGATAGTGAGTGGGGGCCCAGCGGGGACATCTATCTCTCCAGGGGGCATCCATCCCCAGAGCAGTGGATGTGGAGGCTGCTCTGTGGAAAACACTGGGGAGAGGACACCTCTTCCCAGAGCTCCACCAATGTTGGACCTGCACAGAAAGCAGCCCCCAAGTGCCAGCCCCACCCCCACCCCACCGTCACTGTCACCACTGTGGACACCTGAGGACTCCATGCTAGGACTCGCGCTCCTGTCTGGCGGGAGAGAACATCGGATTGTGGGAGGCCAATGCCTCTTGGTGCTACCAGCACGAGCCAAAGCCGGCAGGAGCAGGCAGGGCCCAGCAGCCTTCGGCGCACCCAGGCCTTGCTGCCCACTGCTACCTCAGCCTGGCAGCCTAAGGGCCCTCCATGGTACCCTCGGCTGATGCCACAGGATCCAGAGCACTCATCGGAGGTTTCTGAAGCTCTGGCCTTAGACGGCTGAGGCTGAACGGCAAGGTGTCGGGTGGGGAGGCATCGCTCTAGCAGGAGACAGTGGGTGCATCTGCTTAGCCACCCCACACCCCACAGCGTAGTCCAGGTGACAGTCAGAACCCCCTCCCGTGGGCCCAGGAGGCCACAGGCTTGGTGGCTAGCAGGGCTGTGGGTGCTCCAGGTCTGTGCTGGGCTCCGTGGCTGCAGGTGGCGACGCAGGCTTGGAGGGAAGCCATGCCGGACACTCAGCCCATCACACACACCCCACCCCACCCCCGTGGGAGGTCAGCCAAGTGCTCCTGGCCTCAGGCCCTGTGCTCCCCTCCAACCAGTCCCTAATGGCCTCGGACAGCTGAATTCTAGCCCCCAGGGTGTGCTACTCTAACCCACGTCACGGCACAAAGAGAGACACTGGTCAACAAGAGACGCCGGACACGCGGGCCACAGGCTGCATGCCTCACTCAGGGGAGACATCAGGACAGACAGAGGCACATCCGTGGCTGGTGGGGCTGAGGGAGGGGCCGGGATGTGGCTGCTCTCGGGTGGCAAAGAATTCTTGGAACTCACAGTAGTGACACGCTGCTGTGAAAGCACTAAATGCCGCTAAGGCATGCGCTCCTGACGGGCAGCACAGCAACTGCACACAGAAGCACCTCCTCTGCCCTCTACCTATTCCTCACGCCCCCTTCTGGGAGGGGCACCCCGGCCCAGGGCCCAGGGGCTCGGCCCTTAAAGCCTGGAGCCCAGAGCAGGCCTGAGCGTGGCAGAACCTGCCCGGCTGCACCGTCAGGCCACATTCCCAGGCACCGCTGCCAACAGATACCTCCGCTGTGTGTGCTGACTGTCCCAGGGTCCTGCCTCGACGGGACAAAGCTAAAGAGGATTCCAGGGCACTGACCCTGGAGAGGGAAACGGAGGTCCAGGGGGAGACAGAGCTCTGAGGCCTAGCTCTCTGGGACCAGCAGGCCCTGGACCTGCCGGGGAGGCCAGGGTGTGTCCCACAGGGAACCCCAGCCTGCTTGGGAACCCGAGAATCAGACGCTCAGGCAAGGAGGAGGGCCGTAAGCATGCCCTCCAGCCAGCCGCTCATTAAAGCTAGAGAGGCTTCCTCCTGGGCCTCTGGGAAACATCCAGAAAGTTCTGGATATGCCTGCACAGGAAGGCCAGGCTGACGCAAGCTGGGCCTGCGTCCCCACCCTCCACCCGGCCTTTGCACCTCTCATCCTTATCCTTCCCACCTGGAAACTGGGGAGGAAACCAACATCGACAGCCCTGCAGGGAGGACGGCAGACAAGGGGCGACCAATGGCAGACATGCACACACGCGGGGCTGCGGGGGGGGCGGGGGGGGTGCTGCTCCCTGTTCGGGAAGCATCACCATTTTTGAGGAAAGCAACATCAAAGTTCAGTCACCCCTGCAAAGCCACATCCTCTCACTATTTATAGACAAGACACACGACAGGAAAGGTTCGCAGCCCTCGTCTGGCCCGGCCCTGCCGGGTATGCCCACCTGCCTCTGTAGAGCTGTGTTCAAGGACCTAAGCCGGTGCCCACTCACAGAGGGCTGCCATCTGTGACCAAGATGTGACACCCCCCTCCCCGTGGAGATCCCATCTCTGCGCCAGCTCTCACTCCACACCCTAAACTGGGGCTCCCCTGTCCATCCGCCACACTCTGCTCCCTGGGATCACAGCTGCCCTCGCTGCCTTCTTAGGCCATTAGCAGTCTGTCTCTGGAAAGCACTGGCAACCCCTCTTCTGCGTCTCCTTGGCTCTGTGGCAGGCAGGACCCTCTGTCCTGGTCACAGATTCCAGGCAGAGGTCCCAGGTGGGCTCCTCACCCCAAGGAGGCCAGAACCAGCAGCACCTCCATTTCCCAGGTGACAGGTGGAACAGGAAGGACTAGGGGACAAAAAACACATGGCTCTGTCAGGCCCTCTTAGCCTGAAAAGTCACTTCCTGCTGAGGCCCCAGTCCCTGTGTCACTCCTCACCTGGCTTCCTTGCTCTGGAACAAGAGGGGCAGGGCATGGGGAGCTGTGACCGCAGGGCCACCCCGCTGGACTGTGTGGGCCTCTTCCTCTTTCCTTTTCTCTCTCTCTTTTAATGTTATGGTTGGCTCAGCCTGCCCTGGGGGTGGGGCTGGTGCAGCATGTGATGCGGGGGATCTAACCGCGGTCCCTGCGGTTGCCTAAGCTTGCCTAGGCAGACGCTTTAGACCACTGAGCTATCTCGCCGGCACTCTCTTCACTTTCTGCAACCTGAACTGAACAGTAACATGGTGCTGCTGGGAGCCACGGCACGGTGCATACATGCCCGTCCCTCCAATGGGAGGGCCAGCTGGGAGGCCGCACCCATCTCCAGTCCCAGCCTGGACCCAGCTCTGTGCCACACGCGGTAAGCAGGACCCAGCACTCAGCAGGTGCTCCACGCACACAGAGAAGGGAGCACGGGCAAACGCGGGAGCCACAGGCAGGGTGGCTGGGGGCTGGACAGACTCTGGAATCTCCAGCTCCTCCCCCCCAGCACCAGACAGCCCCTTTGGATTCTCTGAATCAACTCATTCACTGAGGAGCCAGGGCCTAGGACGAGGCTCCGCCCACTCATAGCCAAGGGACACAGCCAGCCTCCCATCCTCTACAGTCCTTACCACCCAGGCATCAGCTGCCTATCCACCTGCCTTACAGGAAGGGAAACTGAGGCTCAGATGACCTGAAGACCCAAGGTCACTGAGCAGGTGGGTAGCAGAAAGAGGCCTTGAACGCAGGGCTGCCTGCAGCTACAGCCCCTTCCCTCTGGGCTGTCTGGACAGGAGGGCTTACTGACTTCTGTGACAGCAGGCAGATGCCCCAGCACATCCTGACTTTCGCAGGCACAGGGAGCCGCCTATCCGTTCAGCCACCCTGTCGCTGCTCCCAGAGCAGAAGGCAGGCCCAGGTGGTGGACACGCACTCCCCAACCCACGGGGCTGCCCGCAGCGGGGTGGCAGCTCATCCCTGCTGCGGCACTCATGGCCCGCGAGGAGGAGGCTGGCAAGGGAACTCATGCTGCCACTGTAGCCACCAGGGCCGCTGCAGACACCTCACCCGTAGGACGCACACTGGGCCTTCCCTACATGGCCACGCACTGCCCAACCGCAACGACCCAGGGCCCTCTGGGAAGTGGGCTGCTGCCAACAGAGTCCACTTTTCCCATCCTGAGCCCTTGGTTCCGTGACAACAGCCTGGGAAAGTTCCTTCTCTGGATGGAAAGAGATGATTCACAGGTAGGCACCGTGACTCCACATTTCCCTGGCCATCTCCACAGCAGTGCCACCAAAAGCCAGGATGCTTGAGAGACCACAGCTGGAGGCCGCACCCCAGACACCCTGAGAGAGCCCAGGGGCAGTAATAGGAAGGCAGAGGCTTCCACGACGGCTGTGGCCCCTGTGAGGGTCCAGGCCCAGAGGAGGAGTCCGGCTGCACCCCGGCTGCTCTGTGCCTTGGCCCTGTGCCTTGTCCAGCAGGGCTGCCTGTGGCCCTGGCCTCTGATGCTGCTGCCCAGAGGTCGGCACTTCCGCCTCGTCTTCTGGATTCACGGGGCAGGCACAATGGCCCTCTGTGGGCACAGCTTGGCCAAGTGCCAGGCCAAACTGAGGCAGGCCTCTTGCCAAGGAGGAGGGGCGTCGGGCCCTGGAAGAGGGAGGGCTAGGCACAAAGCTCTTATTGGTGTCCCGGCTTGAGCTGCAGGGGCCTCACAGACAACATCCCTGAGTTTGGGAAGCAAAGACAACCCATAGCATTGTCACCTGGTGGGCTTGGAGGGTTCTGGTCACCAAGAGGTGCCAGAGCAGGGCCTGGCCATGCTGCACCCCAAGGTGCATAGCCCTCAGCCCAGGCAGCCTGGGGCCGAAAACGTGGGCCTAGGAGACCCAGCCCCAGCTCGTGGCCCGGCTGCACCCACCGCTGGTGGCCCAGGAGCTGGCACCTCCCACCTTTCCAGGGCAGTGGCTCTCCCCAGCCTCGAGGAGCAAGGTTCTCAGTCTGCCTGCACGAGGCAAGGCGCGCTGCCCGCCGCCTTGGCGGGGAAGGCGGGCCGCACATTCTGGGAAGCCACGCATAATTAATCACACAGCATTAATCCCCCTCCCAACAATAGCCGCTGCACTTCCCCTGAATCCCAGCTGTCGCCTCTGAATGGAGGGAAACAAGATTTAGGGCATCAAGCGACCGTGAGGCTTCTGCAGCGGGAGAAAGGGCCCCCAAAAAAGCAGGGAAAAAAAAAGAAAGAAAAAAAAAAAGCTAGTGTGCATTCATTAGCATCAGACAAAGACACAATTGGCTTTGTCCAATAAACTGCTCCCAGACCTGCTTAATTGGCTTCAGTTTGGGGAGAGAGGGGGCCGCCTGCCCAGGACGGGCAGCGAGGGCAGGAGCATGGGGTTGTCAAGGGGACAGGCACTCAGCAGTTGGAACGAGGGCGCGCCGCCTGCCCAGGCTCAAGCCGTTTCTGTCTGCAGCCTCAAGGGGAGGGGAGGCCCGGCCCAGAACCTCCTCGGTATTCTCCTCAGGGCGAGCTCAAGTTGAAGGGCACCGGCGTGGCCCAGAAATTTCCCAGGCCGGCTGAGCCACAGTCAGCCAGGGCTTGGGCCCCAGCAGGATTCCCCAGCGCACTGCAGACGCGGCCCCCGTGTCTGCAGCCCCCCATCATGCCCATTTCATGGGGGACCTGATCGAGGCCACAGGCCATGGGCAGGAGGCGGGGATTCGCAGCAGCCAGCACTGAAACCTGGCTCAGGACACTCATACCCCACAACCCAGGCAGGTGGCGCCAGCAAGAACAGTTCCACGTTCTCCAGCCTTGCCCAGAGCCCAGGAGAAAGCAGGGCCAAGCCAGAGTGGGCTTGACTCAAAGAAGGACCCAATGTCCCCAGAACAGTAAGAAGCCCACCTACCCAGAGGAGAGACTCCCATGGGGGGCGGGGCTCTATAAATGCTACACACTACTCCAAGGACAACTGTTCCTCAGGGACTTAAGAGAAGAAATAGCACCAGGGATCGCCCTCTCGTGCTGCTGCTCCAGCTCGAAGTGCCCACAGAGCGCGCCAACCTCCGGAGGCGAGAGTGGTTCCACACGCGGCATAATTGCTGGTGATTAAGTAATTGCCAGACTTTGTCCAATAAAAGTCAGCACGTGACCAAGACCAGCCATGGGCTGCCACCAGAAGACAATGGCCCAGTGTTCAGTCCCCAGAAGGCAGGGGCTCTGCTCCCAACAAAAGCAACAGGTCCCCGCGGGGGGCTACTCACATGCAAGCCTCGGTGCCGTTGAGTACTTCACACCTCCCACCGTTCTGGCAGGTCCCGGGCTGGGAGCAGCGCAGGCCTGGGAAGGGGCAGGAGAGAGGTCAGCCTGGACTGCGCAGCCCCCTCCCCGCCTAACCCTGGCGTGGGATTTGCCACCCGCTCCGACCCGTCAGGGGCACCGAGGTGGCTTGGAGACAGTATTCAGAACATCCACCCAAACCCAAAGGACTGCCACATTCTGCTAGGGACTGCACATCAGAAGGGGAACAGGTGGGCTACGGGGCAGGTGAATAAGTCTCCTTCCAGGTGGGAGGGGCTGCCCAGTCCGCGCCTGAGCTAAAAGAGAAACGAAGACAACTCCGGCGAGTCTCCCAAACTCGGCACCTCCCAGCCCAGGAGGTGTTCACTGGGGAGCAGGAAGGGCTGGGACCCCGAACCAGCCACCAGGGTCATCCCGCTGTTCAAACACTGAGCTTGGAAGGGGCCGGGGAGGCGGAGGCGGGAGGGGGTGGCCACACAGCTCCCCCCCTCGTGGGAAAATGCGACAGCTGCGGAGCCCGCGGCCCCTCCTGCCGACAAAGCGCTGGCCAGGGAATCAGAGCGGCCCATTGTCGCGCCAGGGCCGCCTCCTGGGACACCGGGGCTGCACCCAGGGACCTGCCCCGCCCCCGCGACACCCAATACCTGGTCCGGGCCATCTTTGGGGCAGCCCCTGCCGCGCCCACACAGGAGGCGGAGAGCCCCGATCCGGAGGAATTCGACCCCATCCTCGCGAAGGGATCATTAATCAAGCCCCTCCTCCCATCTTAGGGGGCCGCGGAAACTAAGATCCTGCGTGGGGGCGGGGACGGGGTGTCACATGGAACCCTACTTTGTGGAACAGGGCAATTCTCTCCTCCACCTCTAGGGAAAGAGTGAAATCGGGCACCACTGGGCTCCCAGAGTCCCTTCTGGCGACTCGGGTAGAGAGACAAACATCCCCGAAAGATCCCCCCAATTTCTCCCCAGGCGAAAACGCCCGCAGGCTCACGCACTCCGACAAGGGTTGGGGGGACCCAGCTGTCCCCGGGCGCAGTAGCCGCCCGGACCCCACACCGCGCACCCCGACATCCGGCGGGCTGGCGGCGAAGAAGAAAGAGAACAAGTGGCCCCAAGAAGCAACAGGAAGCTCAAGCCCAGCCGCTTCAAACGGAGAGGGCGCCGACAGCGCGCCCGCCGCCCCCGCGGAGAGTTCAGCCCGGCGCCCAGGGAGGGCACGGCCGGGGCCTGGGACCCCATGCCAGGTTAGGAGCCCAGCGGCGGGGTCCATGCCCCGCGGATCCCGGCTCACACGCCCCAGCCGACTTACAACTCCCGCCAACCGGGGCGCGCGCGGCCGCCGCCAAAGTTTGGAGGCGCGCGGAAAGTTGCGGGCGCGGCGCGGGCTCCTACCTCTCGCGGCGAGAGCGGGCAGCAGAGCCAGGCACAGCAGCGGCGCCGGGAGCCGCGGCATCCCTGCCCGCCGTGCCCGCCGCCCGGCCCTGCGCCTCCCCTTCGTGCTCTGCGCTCCGCCTCCTCTCCGGCCCGCAGCGACCAGGGATCTTGGGGCTCCCGCCCGCCTCGTTCCTCCGCCGCGCTCGCGCCCGTGCCCTGCGCTCCCTCCCGCGGCCGAGGCGCTAGTGAGGCACCGAGCGGCCGCGAGCTCCGCCCCCGGGGCCCGCCCCGCCCCCTCGGCCTGGCCCCGCCCCGACTCCGCCGCACCCCGCGTCCCTCCCGGCCCCGGCCCAGCGCCTCCTCGGCCGTAGGGCGCATCCCCGGCGATCTCTTGAGTCTGGGGACTGCGTAGCGCTGGCGGGCTCAGAGAACGGCCGGCTCCGGACTACTTGTTTGAAAGTTTTTAGAAACCAAAAGTTTGGTCGGGACAGCGGAGGGATCCGGCCTCGAGGCTGCTTCCGAGACTTTTGGGGACAATTTGCATGTCAATGGCGGTGGAGGCGAGGGCCGAATGGGAAAGGGAAACTGCCGGAGAAGCTTGGGGCTGGGGACGTGAGAAGGAATAGTTCAGACCAAGTTTGGACCACCCCAGGGTGGAGACACCGTGCCATGGACAGCGACGGATGCATCATTGTCCCAGCCAGCGTTTTGGCTTCCGGGAGTCCAGCTTTAAAGGCTGGGAGGGATGAGGCCTGGCACCCTGAGCCCTGACTTTTGGGGCACTAGACTCAGAGGGATTGTGGCCCCTCCTCTGCAGCCTGAGCCAAGGAGCGCGGGGCTGCCCAAGGGACAGCCGGCCAGGCGCATGGCATGCTGTCTCAGAGGGACCACGTCTCTATGCTCTGGTCACTGCCCACCCCGTGTCCCCGGAGCCGCTGCCTAATGTGGCCCCGGAAAAGGCGCGAGGGTCATAGAGCCCCGCTGGCAGGGCCTGCACAGCCTCTCCCACTTGCCCCTTCCGGATGATTTATTTCTCCACTGAGACACCAGGCTTGGGCATCCTGTGCCAAAACCGGTTAACCTCTGGGTGCCCAAAATGACGCCCCTGGTCCCTGCAACAACCCAAGCTCACTGGAGCAGACCACAGCATCCTCCCATCACCGCACGGGCTGGAGGGGCATCCAGGGGCCCACAGGAGCTTAGGGTCCCGGGATGTCCTGCAAGAGGTGCAGCGGAGGTGGAAGACCAGGAGCCTGAAGGGCTCCAGGGGTTGGGCAGCAGAGCGAAAGGACTGGAAGCCCTGGAGGCCGAGGGAAGCAGCTCTTGCCCCCGGAGGCCCGAGAGGTGGGCAGCTTTCTCATGTCTTGGCACGCCTGTTCCTGGAGCATGCACACGGGGTCCAGGCCCTGCAACTGCTGCCCCCTCTCCTTCCAGCCTGAGGTAGCTGCTCCAGGTCAGTGGCCCTAGAGAAGGCGCCGAGACAGCAGAGATGTTTATGTAACACAGTGGCAGCCAGAGAAGCGGTTTCCATAGAAGGAAGAGTTGCAGCCTCGCAGTTCACAGGCTCTCAACTCCGCTTCTCCCTCTACATCCTGTGGACAGGGACCCAGGGCCTTGGCTGCCACTGCCCAGGCTGGAGCCCTGGCTGGGCCAGGAGACCCCAGCCAGAAGTACCTGTCCTGCAGCCTGGCTTGGGAGCCGGGCCTCAGCCCTTTGAAACAGAGAGGGGGAGAGCCTCGGGGCCCCACCCCACTCTGCGCCCCGCTGCTGCATGCGGCACATCCGCTGTGGCCTCCACTCTGCCAGCAGATAAGAATGGCCTCCTCTGACCAATGCTGGGTACTTACCCAGAGGGGCACAGGCCTCAGCCTGCAGCCCTGCATGACCTGCCTCTGGGGCATCGAAGAGGACAAATGGCACTGTAGGGGCAGCTGGGGCTGAGGAGAGGCCAAGGGTAGAGCCCTGTAGCCATCCTTCCCTCGGCCTGATAGGGTTGGGCCCCTGACAAGAGGGTATGAAGCTTCTCCTTCACCAATTAGGCCTGAGGTTGCTGCAGCCTACCACTGCCAGACCTGGGGCCCATCCTGGTCACCTGGCCTGGAAACCTTCTCTGGGTCAGGGGGCCTGGAGTGGCTTGTAGTAGGCCTTGCAGGAGCACTGAGGAAGCTAGGGCGATACACAGGAGGCATACAGTCCCAGCTTCAGAAGCTCAGGAGGAAAGGGATAGCGCCCCAAGAAGCTGAATAGAGGCGGGCAAGGCAAAGCCTCCATGGCGGGAGGTCACCTCTGCCAGGATGGAGTGCCCAGGGCATGCCACTGGCAGGACACTGAATGCATTGTCCGGCCAGGGAGATAGCTCAGTGGCATAAGCACCTGCCTGAATGCATCGTCCCTGTCTAGGCTGGCTACACCCTGCACAAGGCAAGGCTGCAGGGCGGCCCGCAGAGGGGAGTGAGCATCTTCAGGCCACCTCTTATCCAGGGCCACCTGCCAGTTAGGATGGGGAGGCCACCTGGGGGCTGCTATCAGGAGGGGTTGGGTGAGTCCCATGGGCACTGTCATGGCAGAGACCTATACCCAAGCCAAAAGATTTCCTGTGCCAGAGGCTCGGCTCTTCCAGAGGACAGGTAAGGGCACCCAGGGACACCATGGAGTACGTGCCACATGCTCAGCCCCAGGTGCCTGTGGCAGAGGCCCTGGAGCACTGTGGTTACCAGGTGACCTCAGCATCTGCAGGGACCATTGGGTTAAAGTTCCTGGGGAGCCCCTGTGTTCTCCCTACCCCTGAAGGAACCCATCTTGGCCCCTGCCAACTGCACATTGTGGACTCCAGTCAGGCCTGCGCACCAGCCAGCCCACAGTGGGTCTTTGGTTTTCTCTGTGCTGTGATTACTAAGGTCCTGTCCGCCTTTTCCTACTCAAACAAGACTATGCATTTCCTGGAGACATGAGTGGCTTCCATGGCCTGTAGCACTGTCCAGACAGACAGTGGGGCTGCATTCTAGCCTTCCTGCCTCACGCAGGAAATCCCCAGGCTGCCCTAGTGTTTGCCTGCACCCTGACTGCATGGCCTTGCAGAGCTACATGGATGTGCCTGACCTGGGACTGGCAGAGGACAAAGGGACATGGGTGCTAGGCCACCTGGCTTCCTACAAACCTACTGGAGTGTGGCCTTGAGCAGCCCATCTTGGGTTCATCTCTAAGGACAGTGGCCCTCACGTGGCCACAAACTATGTTCAAGGACCTGGTTGCATGCCATCCCGGCAGTCCCCACTCAGATGTCCCACAGCCCGTGGCTCTGGAGTGTGCTGCCCGGGCAAATCCTCAGACAGCACCAGCTGCAAAAGCAGGGAAACCGCTAAGATCTGACTGGCACGGCCCAGGCTGATATGTTCTCGGCTACAGAGCAGCCCCTTTGGGTGGACTGGTACTATCACCCTAGAGTTGGGTGGCCAGAGGCTGGGTAACCATGCCAGCCTCTGGGGTTCAGAGCCAGCTGCCTGTCCCTGATGCTCAGAGCAGAGTTCCCACTGCAGGCGTAGGAATGGCAGCAGGTAGCCCCCACACTCTGAGGAGCAGGACCCTGAACTGCCCTAAGCCTGGGCTGGGCTGGGCCGGGCTCCTCAGGGTTCAGGACCCACTCCTGGGGCTTCCTGGGGGCCAGAGGGGGTTTAAGGCAGAGCCCAGCATGACTCCCACGTGGGTCCCCTGAGCAGCTGCCAGGCCCGCCCAGACCAGGGTCTTCAGGAGGAGGCTAAGAGCAGAGTGGGACACCTCCTGGCAGGGGCCTCCGACAGCAAAGAGGCTTTGCCGTGGCCATCAGGTGGAGGGGACAGGGACCTGAGCAGGGTGGCAGCCCCGCCAACCATGAGGTCTGCCTGACCCCACTACTGTCAGACCCGGGGTCTCAGCAGCTGGGGCCCTCCCCCACATCTGAGTGTTGGGGGAAGGGAGGTAACACCTAACACCACCGGGCCTGGCCCCCTGCCCACAGAGGCTCAGAACTTTCTCCAAAAAGAAAAGGCCCCAGGGGACGGAACTGCTAGGCCCGCCCCTCGAAACTGCGAGGCCCCACCCCTTGGCTTAGGCCAGCTCAGCCCCAGTGGCTGAGTCACTGAAGGGCCCCCTCCCCGGGCCCCTCCCTCCTCCTCTCCCTCTTCCTTCCTTGTCTCTTCCTCCCTCCCTTCCTTCCTCTTTTTTCTCCTGCCTTCCTTTCGAAGAGCAAAAATATCCAGAAAGTTCTGTTTTAAAGAGTCCATGTTAGCCAGGCAAGGCAGCGCAGGCCCGTGACCTCTGGGAGGCTGAGGCAGGAGGTTGGGTCGAGTTCCAGCCCAGTGTGGTCCACTTAGTGACTTAGCAAGATCTTGTCTCAAAATAAAAAATAAAAAGAGTTGGAAATGTGGCTCAGTGCCAAGGCTCTGGGCTCATCCGCAGCCCACCCTCCCCGCACATGCTCCTTTAAATTTTTCCAGGGACCCCATGGGCTTCCCAAGAGGCGCAGCCTCCCTCCCTGTTCACTCATCCCGGGTAGGGGCTCCTCAGGGGGCCTGGGTTTCCTGGAATTTGCTCCAGACACATTTAGACATGTTTAGAGCTTCCGTCCTCCCCCACATTCCCCCCACCGCCCCCTCTTAAAAAGAAAATGGACTTGGAAATGGGGGTTTGGGTTACAGGGCGCGCAGGGAATTGCGTCGGCCCAGTGACAGGGAGCTCAGACATTAGCAGGTACCACACATCTGCGAACTATTTTCGGGTCCCCAGGGGAAAGAGAAAAACCCAGCAAGCCTTAAGCAAGACCAGAATTCTTCTATATTTTTGCCTTGACAGCTAAAGGGAAAAATTGCCAAAAACCAGAGGCGCTGCTGCGTCGGTGTGGGAATGCGCGCTCCGGCCGCCTCGCTTGCTCTGGGCCATTTAAATAAAAACAGGCGTCCCGGTGGCGAATACCAGCTGGATGCAGCACGGCGGGCCCCTCTGGATGGGACCCGAAAGGGCTAGGGGTCAAGCTCTCCTTGCACCCCGCGTTGCCTGTCACACGCAGCACCTCTCCGGGAAACCTGGGGTGCGGTGCTCCTCCGACTGGCAGAGGCTTTCCAGCTGGGCGCCTGCTCGGCACTGACTGGCACCGTCTCCATCTCCAAGGGCCACTGCCACCACCACCACCACCACCACTGCCATTGACAGTTGAGGCCTTCTCAGGATGTCTGTCAGAGGGAGTGATGGCATCCAGAGGCTGTAGGGGGCTTTCCGCCACCAAGAAGGGGCCCAGGGCCACGGAGCCTGGGACCCATACAATAGACCTGCATTTAGGTCCTGTCCCAGGAACGGCGACCCTCTGCCACGTGCCTGCTCCACCACACTCAGTGAGAGCTGGGGGCAGCGGCTGGGGTGGGGGGGCAGGGCTAGCCGTGGGGATTGGTGCACATTGTGGGGGATCCTTTAGCATCCTCCACGCCTGGCAATAGTGGCTAAGTTCCTGTGGCCCACCTGAGCGTTCGTTCCTCTCTTTCAGAAGCTGGGGGCCTGGGCCTGGGGGACACCTGGGGCTGCTCAGAACTGTGAGCCCTGGAGATCCTTCTAGAGGGCGCGTGCAGCACAGCAGTCAGCAAGCCCTGCACTCCTGAGAATGGGAGGGAGGCCTGGGTGCTGCTGGGGGCAGGGCTGGAGGGTTGGCCCAGCCGCCTTCACCTTCCCTGGGCCCCTCGACGCTGAGCCGGCTCCAGATGCCAGGGACCAAGGCACTTCCTTCCTTTTTGAGTCAGGGTCTTGTTTTGCAGTTCAAGATGGCTCTGAATTCATTGTGTAGCCCAGGCTGGTGACCCACCACCACCCCAGCCTCCTGAGAACTGGGATGAGAGGTGAGCACCACCACACCTGGCTCTGAGCCTGGTCCTTCTTGGTGGGGCTTGTGAGTGGAGGATGGCGAGCAGGCATGTCCAGGGCTGTGAGGGTCCCTGCATTTGGAGCTGAGTGGTACCTTTCTGTGGGGACCAGTCCAGAGGTGACAGAGGAGGAGAGGTCCGGCGCGGGAAGGGAGGGCAGGCCCAGGCAGGTGCCTGTGGAGGAGGATCCAGCCCGCACTCTGAGCTCACTGTCACCTGTTGACCTCTTCCATTTCTCTGCTGCCACGGAGCCTGAAGGGATGGAAGACGGGCAGCCGGGGACAGGATGGGGCATGGCTGTCCTCCCAAATCTGCTGTCGATTTCCTGCCAGGACCGTGCTCCTGGTTTGTCACTCGCCCTGCCGGTGGTGTGGCGTGAAGTGCTAAAGCCCGGCCCCCAAGAGAGAGGCTGGACGTGGGTCCCGGGGTGTGTGGGTGTGGCCTTGTTTCAGGTGGGCCCCCTGGAGATGTGGAGATGCAACCAAGAAGGAGTAGCTGGACACTGGACCGCTGCCCCTGCCTGCTGGCCTCCTGACCCGGGCAGCCACAGGTGTCTGAGCTTGGAAGCCACACTTTTTTTTTTTTAAAGCTTTATTTATTTATTTTTATGGCCGGCTCAGCCTGCCCTGGGGGTGGGGCTGGCACAGCATGTGGTGCCGGGATGGAACCACATTCCTTATGGTTGCCTAAGCTTGCCTAAGAAGGTGCCTTAGACCGCTGAGCTATCTCACCGGCCCGCCACACTCTTTTAAAAAAACATGTATTTGGTACAAAGCCTCACTACATAGCTCAGACTCTTACTGATCCTTCTGTTTTCAGCCTCTCCAGCACGGGGATTACAGGCGTGTGTCACCATGCCCAGGCCCAGTAGCCAGCTCAGCTCGCCCTGGAACAGGGGCCGGCGTAGCATGTGGCACCAGGACCAAGTCCTGGTCCCTGTGCTTGCCTAAGCAGGTGCTCAGTCCGCTCAGCTATTGTGGCCACCCGAAGCCACATGGTTTGTGGAGTTCGGTGGCCAGGACCTTTCTCAGGGTAAGGCTGTCTTCCTGTCGACAGGTATCACAGCTTTGCCAGGGGTGTGCACCATGAAGGAGGGAATTCAGGGCTGTTCCAGGGCCAGCCAGGCACCTGTCTCCACCACCCTGCGGCGCGGGGCTGGGCAGGCCTCTCCCAGCGAACAACATAATGACATCTTTGTGCCTGCTAATCACCAAGTGCAGCAGGGCCTGGCACTCGCAACGTTATGGAGCAGCTCCGTATTCCAGGCCGGGGCAGGTGGGCTCAAGGCTCCGACTCTGTCCCCAGATGCAGAGCCTGCGGGCAGCCACGTGGCCCAGGCAGAGCCCGAGGCAGCAGCAGACGGCAGAAGGCAGAACCAGGCCTGAGCTGCCTGCTTCCTAGCTTCCACCCCAGAGAAAGGACAACGCGTCCAGGTGCTGGGCTAAAAGATCCCAAGGGGGGTGTGACAGTCCCCAGACTCAGCAGAGGAGTGAGCCCATGTGTCTGAACTCGGCCAAGCTCCACCAACCACTGACCTCCTTGGCTGGGGAGCCCGGCTGTGCCGTGTCCCCAGGAGCCACAACTGGGTCCCAACCTGAACCTTGCCTCAGTGGGTCTTTACCACGAGTCAAGCTCCTGCCTAGCTTAGTATGGGCCTGCAGGAGGAGAGGCCTGGCCAGCAGAAGCCCAGCTCTGCCCCTGCCAGAACGGGAGCCCCACTCTGGAAACTCAGAGGCCACCCCGGCAGTGGGGTGGCCTGGATGCCAGCTCCCTTAGCTACTTTTCTCGTTGCTGAGGCAAAATTTCCCGTGGACTCCTAAAGTTAAGGGAGGAAAGAGGTCCTGGGTCGTGGAAGTTTTAGTCCACAGTCGGCTGACTCCCAGGCAGAGGGGGAGCAGCTCATGGTGGCAGAAGGCAGCCAAGCCACCGGGGGCCTTGGCAGCATTTTTTGCCCCTTGCCCACCTGATCCAGGCTACTGGGCTGAGGGTGGTGCCGAACCCATCAGGAGGCCGATGTGCTTGATTTTGGTCCCAGGAATCAAACTCAAGCCCTTGTAATTGTGGGCAAGCACCGCCCTGCTGCGCTGGAGCCCCGGCCCTTAGTGGACCGATTAGCAACCACCCACCCTTAACGCCAGCCTCGCACACTCCACGTCCAGCGACCTCTGGAAAAGCCCCACCTGTGACCACATGAGGGGCCGTGTGGACCCGAACACAACACCAGGTCTCCTCAGTAGTGGCATTTTAGGCACCATCATGGATGAAGAAGCTGAATGCCTGGCAGCCAGGCCCCTTTGGAAGAGGAGCCACCGTGGGGTCCCCTGATTCCCCATCCATCACCTGTGGATATGAGAGGTGGGATTTTCACCGGGCGTGGTGTTGCATATGTATAATCCCCACATTTGGGGAGGCTGAGGCAGGCAGCTTGCAAGTTTGAACCCTGTCTGGACCACTTAGCATAAGAAGAGGTTGGAGGAGGGCTGGGATATGGCTCAAAGGCACAACTACTGCCTGGCAAGCATGAGGTTCGGAGTTCAAGTCCTAGTACTAGAGAGAGAGGGGGGGGGAGGGAGAGAGAGCGCGAGCAGGTATAGCTCAGTGTGAAGGCCTCTGTCCCCATGGGAAGCCCCATCTTCTGTACCGTGGGGGCGGGGTTGAGGGTGTTCCTGAAGTCAGGCAGTGAACCTACCCTGAAGTCCCCCCTCTGCAAGCCGACGAGGGGAGACACGGATAGAACTACAAGGGAATGCAGCCTCACAGGGGAGCTGCCCTCCAGGCCACCGCACTGCCAGGGTGGCCACTGAGCTTCTGGAAGGGTCACTGGGGCAGGGTCCCCAGGGCGGGGCCATGCTGTGACCAGCAGGGGCCCAGGGGCCCTAGGCTCTGTGCTTTCATCTCTCCCACTGTGGGGAACAGCTTTTTGTTCTTTGCTTAAGGCTAGTTTAGGAGAAAAAGCTGTGCATCTTTAAGGGTTACTTCTTTCTCTACATGAATAAAACGATGCCTCCTGTTATAAAAATACAAACAAAGCTCGACATTGCCCCTAGCCCCTGCCCCTGCTCCCACAGCCTCACTCCAGGGGACGCCTGTGCTTCCTCCCTCCTGCAGCCCAGCCAACACTCACGGGGTAAGGTGGGGTGGGGGACACGGGCATCCAGCTCAGGCCCTGCCCCTGCAGTCTCCCAGCATCCCAAGGTTTGAAATCAGCCCACGCTGGCTGGGACCGGCTAAGGACAGGGAGGACGCGGTGGCCAGGTGCAGCTTGCTGGCATGGTGTGGCCTGTGTTGTACGGTTCCCCTTGCAAAACCCCCAACGATGGCACCAGCTCGTCACAAGGGGTACAAGGGGTACACTGCCTGTGGCAGAAGGGCATGACGTGGGGAGGCCAGAGTGAGGCCTGCACACAGAAGATGCTGCTTCCCCTGGGGACGGAGGCCTTCACACTAAGCTATACCTGGTCCTTTTCTTTTTTTGTACCAGCACTCAGACTCGGAGCGCCTGCTTGCCTGGCAGGCCCTGTGCCACCGAGCCATGCCCCCAGCCCTCCTCCATCTTTTTCTTATGTTAATAAGATCTGTGGGAGCAGTGTCGCCTGCCCCAGGCTG